>JAANSN010000139.1:0-87221 GCA_036850665.1 Dicranocentrus wangi | reverse complement strand
AAGAGTGTATTTTAATGATTGCAATTCAGCTCAAACGTCAAGGATCAATTCATGAAAATGCAACATCTCCTAAGCTAATTGAATTTCTTGAATTCTGACAAAGCCAATCAATGAATAATGATAAAGAAAAAATAATTGAATATAAATCGTTCAATTGAGCATTGAATAATTCTTAAATATAAATGTACATGGCACATCACTAATCTGTTACAGATTTTATTCGAGCTGAGACTTCTTTACTCCTCGACAAGGAGATCCAGTCGTCGTCGTGGTCGTGTCGTGCGTGAAGAACAAACAACACCAACAAAACATCCTCTCAAAACTCAAAATCTCAAACTCAAATCTCATTAAATTCTCAATCCTCAATTCTCATCATCATTGCGTGCACACTGGCTGCACCAGTCGACTCCAATCTTCCTAAATAATATATATCTTAATTTAAATTGTACATTTTAATCGTGGATACTCAGAGTCACAGCAATCGACAGCCCAAAAGTCACCACCAACTTCCAGACTGTTGTCACTCTCTTTCTTGTCACTTGTGAGCCATTTTACGGTTAGTTGACAGGTGAGTGAGTGAGAGGAGACAAGTCTTCCCATTTCACGTTTTTTAAAGCTTCTTTTGGTTGTACAAAACCACTTAGAAATCCGACCATTTTTGTAGTACATCTTCTTCATCCTTCGTCTGCCAATTTAGTATTTAGTTTTTACATCTACTAGCAAATAAAAAGAATAATATATGGATAGATGGAATAGAGCTAGTTTGGTCTTTTGACTTGTTTTGCGGAGCTCTCTGATGACAGTTTTGATTTGACATATTTGAGACTTGAGTCAGTGCACAGTGGTGGCGAGTGAGTAGACTTGGACTACGAACGTCTCGTCGTCGTAATAAATAATAATATAAAGAATGTTGAGTGATAAAGTTGGGGAGGAGATAGGAGATAGTGAGCAGTGAGGCTTGCCTGTGTCCTCTTGTGAAGAAATTCCCTTCCTGCTAATCTTAATTGGTGATTCGAAAGTTGTTGTCGAGGAGAAGAAGACTTTGGACACCAGCGAATGACGGAAGCTCATCAACGCTACAGTATGAGATTTATATAAGTATATAAAGTCTAGTTCTCTCTCTAGTATTTCTAGTCTCTACAAAATGGTGATGTTTTCTGATTACTCCTTTTAGGAATGACTGACTACTACTACGGCAGTGAGGACAGTGGATCAGCAGTGGAGGAAACTGAAGATGAGGCGACTAGCCCTTCTGAGAGTGAGGAGGAGCTGGAGCCGGAGGTGGAGACGCCGTCTCCTCCCCAAATCCCGCCTTGGAAATTGGCCAAGCTGGGGAAGTCAAGTACAGCAGTTTTGCAGTCCCTCATGGCGAGACAACTGGGATTCCCATTTTATGTGCGGAGCAGTGGATATATTTGGTAAGCATAACTATAAATACTATTTATGTCAGGTTCAAATGGTCGCCTAGAGTCGCCGTTTTTTGTAACTCGACAGTTAAATTGGTAAAGCAATAGGATTCATTCTTCTGTGAATTAAAAACTTTATGATGTGACACGACATCTTTAATTGAATGTTTTGGGGACTTTATTTTTGCAGTAGCAAGCGAAACGAAAAGATGATTTGCCGGCACCTTTTCAACGCGAGATCCTCTGGCTCAAGCACAAGTACAGCAAATCCATTGTTGGTAACATTGGATGGGAGCGAACCCATGAGTCAAAGTCCCTCCAAGGAGGTTACTTCTCCAACAACAAGCGCCACTGTTCCTCCTGACCTCTTGACATGGAGACAGGTTTTCATACCGCTTCCACAGCCCACATTAAGGACGTCGGTAAGGGTAATTGTATCAAAATTTGCTCTCCTTCACGATAACCAGTATATAATATACTAGCTACAGATAAATTGATTTGATCCTGTAAAACGTTACTTACTTTGTGATATATGTATATAGGTGACTATTGAGGCTGGAGGAACATTTTGGGAAAGCCAACGACATGGTCCAAATGCCTATGGGGCTGGCATTAATTTAGAAACTGGCTACATCCTAGATAGAACATCTCCCATCGAGTTTAAGGTGGATACTACTAGTATTATTATTGCTTTAGTTTAGTTGGGGTACTCACTCATGATGGGGTACTTCATTTTCCATTTTCCATTCATTTCATGTCCCAATAAGATAACTAATAATGCACTGTCCGTATTCTTGTCGGTATTCTCTACAAAGTGTTTGGCACGAAGTGAGCAGGTGGCCGGTGAAATAAAGGAAACTGCCGTCATCCATGGAGGGCTATCTGCAATCAAGTCCTCCTGCTATTACTCAACATACTTGGCTGAGTTATACCACAACGGTCGCTTTCGCATTTTCGATTTTGGGAAACGCAAGTGGAGCGAGTTCATGTTACATGCGCCAGGAAATGTGCGTTTCGCAGATTTAACATTTGACAACACCACTGGCCACATGTACATCATGTCGAAAAATGAGCGAAGAACTCGAACGATTTATGTTGTCAGCTACCCGCCGTGGGCCATACTGGATGTTATCCATATTGTAAGTCTCTTAGTAACTAACTGTTAACTCTTTTATGGACTGAATAATAATAATTCCTATGTTGTCACCTGTTTTGTTTATTATCAAGGATTTTCAGGCCAAGTTGGAAATATTTGATTCTATCATTTGCTTCAAGAAAACTAGTTTGATTGAACTGACAACATGGGATAAAATGGAGAGTTTACTTGAGGTAAGCCTGTGCATGAAATTATTTGTTTTGGTGAAATTAATTTGGTCAACCTGGTTTGGTTTGGATTGGATGATTGATCTGGATGTTGCTTTGATGGTATAGCTTACAGATGTCAGGATTTCGGACACTCAGGACGTTATGTCACCACCCTCCGGTTTTTATGAAAAAATACTACGGCGAAAGCCCCCAATAATTGCGAAGATTGATGCTGAAGACGCATATTTTGGGTTTCTGGATAGCCTTAGACCTCCCTTGTATTTTTCTAGAACTGCTACCAGTATTCGTGTAAGTTGTAAAATATCCAATTCAGACTTTGGATGTATTTATTATTATGAATTTCTACCACTTTCAGAGTACTAGTTCATCATGACACATTACATAATAACATTTTGATTTTCTTAACAGATTTGTGACTTGAATGTCCCGAAACCTGTTTGGGAAAGCTTTGTTGAATTTGGTGAAGCAAAATTATCCGTTTTCCCTGACGAGTCTAAGCGAGCTCTATTCTCAACATATGACGCTTCCTAGTAAGACCAACAAAAACTAATAATGTATACTACGCCATATCATTATGTTTTAATTTAGTTTTGTACGTTAATGTAAACCTGTGGGATTTCGTACTTTTTTTAGCGTGCTGACTTTCAAAAAGAATGAGGAAACGAACGCTTACGAAGTGGAAACTAGGCACCCATTCACTCTTCCTCAGCTTCGGGCTCGACCCTCTCCAAATTTCTCATTGTGTAAGCGCTCAAAGCGTCAGCAGAAGAAATTGGAAAGGATGTCAGGGCCGCCAGCAAGGCCGCCATGTTATGTTCACGCGATTTGCTACTCGGATATTTTTGATGTGATTGGCGTATGCATCATTGACGAGCTTACTATGCATGTCATCCTCTATGACGCCGTCTCGTTGGAGATATTAAAGAAGCTTCCGTCATTAAACCTGGACGCTGGTCCATCCTCCGCAGTTATTAACAATGAAGAGAATGCGAGCTCTGACTCTACACAGGCGGATATGCGACTAAGCTTCCTCTCAAGCATTAGCATGGCTATTCATTCCACGTTCCTCGTAGTCGATATGAGTTACTCTAAAAAAGAATACAGTTCGGATCTCTTCTTCTTACGTTTAATTTAACATCTTCAACCAGTCTACTTTGTTGTGATACTGCCGCTTGATGAGAATTTAAGTGTGATCAATGTGAAACTTCTAGGTCACCTCAGCTTTTACTATTATTGTTGTAGATAATGAGTTTTTTTGCTAAAGCGTTGTTTTAAAATGGATGGAGCGTAGCGAGATATACTACGCTTATAATTTTCTAGACGTATCAAGATGTTCTTTTAAGTAAGTAAATGAAAAATGAGGATTTAGCTTTTAGAATTATATTTGTGTAAAGTAAAATAGAGTTGTGTGGAGAGGAGAACCGCTATACAAAGATTCCTATGTCATACTATACTATATACTGCTGCCAATATTGAGGCAACTTGCTTCGGCGAGGTTGATGCCGTTTGTCACTAGAACCATATTATTAACACTAATGGTATTTTCGATAATCTCAGAAAACTTTGAGACTGCCACTACAATAAGAAGACATGTTTACCTTGTTTGTTGCTTTAGTGATTTTTGTACTTTTGTAACAACGCAATCAAGGTTGATTATTATTTAGTCGATGAGATATATTTTGTGTCAAGTAACAAGTAGTCATTCCCTTTTACAAATAAATATTAAATCATATTTTATCAAGTCAGTGTACAATCAGCAACAGCATTAGCCAGTAACTGTTTGCAGATAAAAAAACAGTTGAATAGTTTTTATGCCTGTGAGATTTTGAACTCGTCAGAGTTCTTTTATATAAATAATGTTGTCATTTTTGTCATGTACATAAAAACAAACAGTTTTATTATTATCTAGTGTATTGATTATTAAGATTAAGATTGATGTAAGAAAGATGTAATTTTGTTTTATTCGAATGCGTATGTAAATATATGAATTTGTAAATGTGCATCATCATCAGCTACTAGCTTTAAAATTTCCTCGGAAATAATAAATAACTATTACATTCTTCTCATTTATTATTATTATTATTATTATTGATCAATCAATTTCATTTGGTGTTACACATCACATATCTTTGAATTCTTGAACATCATGTTTTATAGTTTGTGTGTATATATTGTTTTGTTACACATAATATTTGGCTATGCATTCTTTGATGACTAGTCGGCACGTCTAGTAGAAGGATACAAGATACAAGTGAAAAAAATCTACTTCAGCTCAACAATCTTCTTGTCAGACAACTCATTTCTCAGTTCATTTTGAACGAATTACATATTAAGTAAGTATAATCTGTGTTTCGTGTTTACATCTCAATTCAAAGTTTCATTCATCAGGTATATCATTCAACATTTCAAAAGTTGCAAAGTAATAATAATCATAATTAATATCTCTCTAGCAAATACTATCCTACTATACACATCATTGTACTCCAGCACTTTACATGACTTTCGGCTTCAATCAAAAGTCATAGTAGTCATGGTCATGGATCGCACCATTAAAAGAAGACTGCGGCTGGGTGGATAGTGGGTGGCTAGGTTATGAGGGAACTGACATCGGATGAAGGCTACTTATACTGGATTTTATAATATATTGCGTTTTAAAGGTAGCTTCTATAATCAAACAATAATAATATAATAATAAAGGGTATATATTTACGTAAGCACACTGAATAATATATATCGTTTGAACTCTGGACGAAATCATTCCATTATATTAATTACATAATAGGTATATATAATATATAAATATATCTATTTCATATTACTATAACTAAAAAGATTCTTGGTCTATGGCATCATTTAAACCTGTAGCTAATTTTTTCTATAAATAAGCTGTAGTAGTGTAATAATATTTGTTATCGAAATCATCGAAAATAATAATAATATCCAATAATAATAATAATAATAATAGTAGTAGTAATTACTAATAATTATCGAATTCTTGTTAACTTAATAAATATATATAAGTATTTTGCATATAAACACTTTGTTATAAATATACCTTAAACTTTTTTACATAGGTGATAGGTACGTGTAGATAATATAATGGTAGCCATGCAAGTGTCAGTAATTCTGTAAAAACAGGAAACAAAATCTACAGGATTTTGTGGCAAAAATGGTGGGTTTTTTACTTTGACACCTCGCCGATTGAATTATTTTGCTGAGTTATTTGGAATGGAGTGACACTACGACATAGCGTACATATATCATACATTGTAAATTGTAAATAGCGATTAGCTAAATGAACTAATGTTCTGATGTCGAACATATCCATTAGGTTCCTGAAGTTGACTGCTGAAGTCAGAGGCGCACTGCTGCTGCTGACTGTCCGTCTTGTTGTTGTGCTGATGAACCTCAAATTGATTCGAATCTATTGAACCCAATCCGCTGTCATTCTTTTGTCTCGTTTGGCGTCCACTATTGCTACGGCTGTGAGGAGGATTCTCCTCCTCCAGCTCGGCAGCTTTCCCCTCGCGGAGCACTCCTCCGTTGGGGAGTGAACCCTCCGCAGCTCTCTTATTGTTGGTGAAGAGCAAGTGATTAGGAACATAATTCATATTGTCAACCCCGCGGATCCCATCCGACCCCAGAATGACCGGTCCAGAATTTGAAGCATCCATTTGACCTTCGTCCTCCAGCCCATTTTCAGCGTTAAACTCGGACAAGGAATTGCGGTCCGGGGAGGTGGAGTCTGCTCTCAGCCCATACAAGTCTTTAATATCTGGAGAGTAACTTATTTGAATTTTACATTGAGGTTGGGTTGAGTTCTCTTCTTCTGAGTGCTGCTGCTGCTGCTGCTGCTGACCATTAGGCCCCGGCCCATGGAAATCCACAGGAGCTTTGACAAACATATAGCCACTGTTATTGGCTAGCATGGCGCAGCTCGGCTCGTCGACACCACCCGCCGCCCGCTCTACGTTTTGGTACTGGGGGGACACGGGAGGAGGGGATTGTGGAGGAACTGAGGACGACGGGCCTGGCAAGGGTTTCAGGTAGCCGGCGCTGTCCATCTCCTCAGGGACGTTTTGGTATTTTCGATCCGGGCTAGACCGCTCACTCGTCGAAGCAAACTCGGAGCGACCCATTTGGAGTAAATAGTCTGTGCGTCCGGACATGTACGCCTGATTTATCTTCAAGTACGCTGCGTTGAGATCAACATAATGATTTCGAAGACCTTCCTCCATCATGTCTCCGATTCGGTCGACTAGGGTGGTGAAGTTGGGTCTCTCTGTCGGCTCTCTGGCCCAACACTCGAGCATTATATCGTACACACAGGAGGGGGCCAGAGGAGGCTTTTCCATTCGGTACCCTTCACTTATACGGTTGTAAAAGCGCTCGTCAGCCTCCATACCTGAAGCAGCCAAACGTTAACCATTTAAACAGAGTAAATTACATTCCTTGACTTGGATGAATGAATGAGAGAGAGAGAGACTCTTTTTAAGTGCAAAGTGTACCTGGATAAGGTGTTTTCCCAAGGGTAAACAGTTCCCAAAGGACTACTCCAAATGACCAGCAGTCTGATTGAGTGGAGAACACTCCAAAATAAATGGATTCTATTGCCATCCATTTCACTGGCAGAAGGACACCCTATATCAAAATCATATTATAATAAAAATTGCAATTTTTGTTTTGTCACATTCACATGTTCCGAGAATTCAGTGAACTCGGCCTGCTTCAACTTACTTCACTCTTCTTTTTGTATTTGTAGTCTTTGTACATTTCCTTGGCCAATCCTATAGATTACAAAGCAAATAAAATCCCAATATTATTATTATTACTGCTCAGTACTGTTTCCAGCTACACACACAGTTATCATTATAAAATGGGGATTTACCAAAATCGCAAATTTTGACGATGTTGTCCTCAGTGAGGAGTACATTTCTCGCCGCAAGGTCCCCGTGGAGCACCTTCCTCGTGGCCAGGTACTCCATTCCTCGTGCAATTTGAAAGGCCCAGCAGAGCAAGTCCGTGGTCTTGATATGTCTCACCTCATTCATCTGGTAATCTCCTCGGTAGTGATCTTGCCACTGGGAGCCACACGACGACCTCCTCTTCGTTGTTCCGTCCGTGTTCACCATTGATCGCCCGTTGGACAAATAACTCATATCTGTGCACACACTTTCCACCTGACTCTCCGCCACGTAGTGCTCCGTACTCCGTCGATTTGGAGTCAAATATCCAGTAGGACTTTGTGGTGGAGGATACCCATTTCCCACTTCGACGGGTTGCGGAGTGGGAGTTGGAGGGTCTAACTCCTCCAACGTGCGGTAGCCGTTGCTCGCTGGTTTTCTAGAATTTCCAGGATCCGCGAATGTCAATGTGGCGTACTGGAGCCTTACGTTATCAACATGGTTTTAAAGTAGTCAAAATATTATCAAACGCAATACGCAACGTCGAGAGTGCATGTGCAAAACGCATGCCGTGCCAAACAACCCACCATCCCCGCAGATATTTACATGCGCAAAAGTTGTGCAGGAATATTTTGTACAATAGTATTGTTTTGTTGTTGGAGCAAAGTCATTTCCATTTAGCAATACAAGCATCACACCACACCACACCATGCCACCATAATAATAGTAATAATAATAATAATTATAATTATAGCACGATGGTAAGTCAGAGTTTTTGTTTTTTGCAGATTTTAGGTAGAGGAGGAGGTAGTCAATGTTTGAGTAGAAGAGTGAGCAGAGGAAACACCACCCAAATGAAATCCAAGATCCCACAACCAATCCAAACCAATTTGTAGTAGAAATAATCAAAAGGCAAAAAAAAGGAAACAAACCACACACGTCATATTAGTCTTATTAAAAATGTTAAACTTTCTTGGAAAGGTTAGAGTACCTGAGATTATTGAATGCCTAGTACTGAACAACTTGATCTCTAGCTGTGAAAAAATAGGCTACAACTTTTTTACCTGGGATTTGGTTGGGATTGCTGACTGTTGCAGTCAACTCGTCTGTAAATGTTTGGGTCGATTACTCCCTTGGCAGGGTCCAGTTGGTTGATAAATGTCCTTCGGTTGCGATGCATGTAGCTCAGCACACTCCCATACTTGCAGTATTCAACTATCACCAGTAATTCGTCTGCAGACGACAAGGATCAGTCATTATTATAAACTGTTGTAGAACTTAAATATCGGGACATTGGGATTTGAGCTGAGATAGGTAATTACTCTTTTTTGCAAGATTGGCTGTACACGCCCCAAGCAAGTTGACGACGTTAATGTGTTTCCCCAGATGAACCATGATTTTCAGCTCAGACATAAGCGCTTTGAAATGACTCTCGTCCGCGTTCGGCTTGACCATCTTCACTGCGACTGTGGTTCGAGACTCTGTGTCCAATATCCCAAATGCTTCCGCCTTCACCACTCGACCAAATGCACCGGACCCAAGTTGAATCCCTTTAATAATAATAACAATAATAATATAATTGATTGATTCAATTCGGTTTCGTTCCGCGGAGATGCTGATTTCGCACCACGTTCGCAAAAATATTGTTCTAATGCTGAGCTGTATTACCGAGCTTAAGGCGATCCTTGGGAAACTCCCATGTTGTGTCAAATGGCAATAGGTAGGCTTGGTCTGTGACACTCAAATCCGGATTAATATTTTCCACTGCTCCCTCGTAAAACTCCTTTTGCGTCAGCCCCTTCAGATATCGCCGAATTTTCTGCATCAAAACAGAGAAACATTACATATTTGTTAGACATAGAATTTGATTTTTTTACTTGGGCCTGCTCAAATGATTATCGGCTGGAACGTACTCCCTGTCTGTATTTGTATCGTGCCAGAATTAAACCAAAAATAATCAGGAGGAGGAGGAGACTGACGATGAGACCCACGGCCAAGTTGCTAAAAGCACGATCTCCTAGAACGCAAAATAATAACATCATCTCATTCTTCTTTTCAGTTAGTTTTTGGCCAAAGAGCCTGCTTTCCCGTCTTGCCAAGCAATCATATTGTCTACCTGCAACGGCAATATCCATGTAAGCGGACACGGTTCCGTTACGGTTTTCCGCTGTGCAGGCAAATCTCCCTGCCGCATCCGGAGGAACGTATGAGAGCACTAAACTGGTTCGATCTGGCGTAAAGGCGTACTTCAAATCGCTCACAATTTTAGACCAATCCTCCTCTCGATAACCATCCTGAAAAGGCGAGACAGATCATATTTGAGAGACCATCCATCCAACCAAACAATGGAGGCATGAATACATCTAATGCCAATTCGGCCCAGTTTTAAAAGTGTAGTAGTACCCAAGTCCAAATTAAAGCAGGTTTTGGACGCCCACTAGCCTTGCAGGTCAGATTTATCTGGTCCCCCTTTTTCAGTGAAACCTTTGTGTTATTTAAACTCGTTCTCGTTAACTGTGGTGGTATTATATCTGCAAAAGGGAGCATTTTTAATTTTTAATACAATTCTACGAGTCGGGCCAGTGTTAAAGTGCGAAGGAGACAAACTGTGTGCGGAGTTGAGACAGACTTGCCTAAAACATTTAAAGTGGTATTAATGGTGAGAGGTGTGTTTCCTCCAGAATTGCAAACGTAAGTTCCATTCAGACTTGGTTTGATATTTTTAAACTCCAGTGTTTTCTTCGTGGACCACCTGCTTTCACTCTCCCTCTCAGCGATTTCTGCGCCAAGCAAGCAAGCCAAGAGATCGTTTAATCTTACAAGTCGCAGTCATTTATTCCAAGATGTTTGTCTTGAGTGTATTTATTAATTTACCTGGATCCAGCGGCACTTCGTCCCCATTGACATCAAGTTGACTCCAGCTAATACTTTTGCCGTCATGCATCTTGGACAGAGCACAACTGATAGTGACATAATCCCCGTCGACAATTTCGTCTGGTTGGATTATGACCATGTTGGCATCCCCAGAATAATCTGAAAAACGAAATGAGTTTTTTTTTCATATGCATGCATGTAAACACATTTTTAATGTTGGATTTCTCAGACAGGTACTTAATAAACCGGTACGCCACTAACCAACTACGGTGATCCGTTTGCTGAAAGAATCACTTCCGAAAGGGTTTTTAGCGTTGCACGTGTATATCCCATGTGAGTTGGCCACAAATGGTAACGTCGACAGCGTCCCGTTTTTTAACTTCTCATCCTGGTGACTCGCCTCATTTACCTAAATGGAAACAACAAGTCGAGATTTTTTAGTACACCTCCTCGTCCAACCTACCTCTATTAACTACGTATTATGTAAAGCCCTTCCGCTTGTTACCTCCTTTGGTTCCGAACATTTTGAAAAATCAGTGCATTCCTGGTATGTCCACGTGACTTTCGGTTGGGGATATCCTCGAGCGTAGCAAAAAAGTCGGTATTCTTCATCAGCTATAAAGTAGTTCTGAGCCTTGGTTGACTCAATCCGCGCTTTTGGAGGGCCTAAAAATTAATTAGGAGTTTTAATTTAAGCTAACAATAACAAACCACCCCATATCTCCATAAGATATGTCGAATGTTGAGGTATCGCACCTTTGACAGTCAACGACAGATTAAGCCTCTTGGTGGAATCCTCAATGTTGAATCCGTAGATGGTTGCAATGAAAGGATAAACTCCGGCATCTTCCAGTGTGACATTGTATATTTCAAGAATGTGCTCGTCCTCCCTGTTGGGCGTTCTTTTAATGACGTACTTGACATTGTCAGAGTATATTTCCTTCCCCGTGTAGTCCTGCCATGAAAAGTCGTGGTGTAGCGGATGGCTACTAATATTTACAATCCACCTTGCGAGCCCATTCTCTCGCACTGTGATGTTCTCCACTTCCGCAAAAACTTCCAGGAAGGACTCTCCTTCATCTGGAAACAATTCACAATTAGTGACGAAGAAGACCATGTATGCATTCCCAGTATTATACTCAACCCCCATCCATAATACCCCAATTACTACCACTCTGAAAATAGTACGCACAAAGTGTTTGTTAAGACGTATATTAAGTATGTTTGTTACCAAAAACTTTAACACGCTTGATTGTCGTCTTTTTGGTAATTGGACGGCTGACTGAAGTCACTGTGCAGGTGTAGATCCCTTCATCCCCCTTTTGTGCGTTTCTAATAATCATCCTCTTGAACCAAGCTTTTGTACCCCGGCTCGTAGTTGGCAAACTTCCCTCACTAACGTTCACTCTGGAGGGATCCTAATAATGGTCGTACAAAGTTCAACACTTTGAGTTAGTAGGAGCAATACAATGCCGTATAGCACATGGCCAAAGGGATAGTAGATAGACGTTATATTAAAGTATGTATAAGTAGATAATAAATAGATCATTACACTCCTGTCCATGGTCAGAGGTTCAGCCAAGTCCAGTTTGAAGAGGAAAGACTGCGACTGTTCAGTAACACAAAGGACTTCGAACTCCTCTCCTATCGTGATGGAACCTTTCTTCGTGATGTTCATTCTGGGAGGATTGATTATTTGGTGGCTAGGCTCTGTTAAAAATGTTTCCCAAACGTTTATAATCCCCGTCCATCTCATCTCACCACACCGACATTTTTTGCGTTAAACTTTTAGAAGGTGGTTTACACAGTGGAACATTTAAGACATTTAAGTAGCTACGTTTAGAAATGTGCCGTTCAGTAAGTAAAAGTAGACTGTCTCCGAAATGGACATGTTCACAGTTTACACTACGTACTTCACATTTTAGAAAGAACCAAGAAAACACCATAAAATAATAATAATAATAACGCGTAATCACGCATTCCGTCTTTAATTCACATAATATTTCCTCTGAAGCATTTCTGATTTCTAAATCGACTCCTTTTGGAACAATAAAAATACGTTAAAAAAGTCAAATTGCTTGATTAACTAATCGTATCGTAAGTATACACACACACACACACACACACACACACACTCTCTCTCTCTCTCTCTCTCTCTCTCTCTCTCTTGGTTTAATATAATTTTCATATCAATTCAGAGGTATTAAGATGATAATAGTAAATGCATGCCGGATGTTATCTCATCTCATCAACGTAGTGTCATTCAGATCAGAACCACTTCAGAGAAAATAAATCGTCAGAAATTTAAAAACAAATCAGACGCACTCCATCTATATCATCATCTAAGTGCTTCATGCAATTTATTTTGCAAGCCAACAGATTACGGAAAACACGTTAATAAGTAGGTAATAATAAACAGAAAAATGAGAAAAGCGTGCGTGGTGTTCATTTGTGCAAGTGATCTTAGTACAACAAAGAAGAGCAAGTAAATAGTTGTTGTTGTTCTGCATATAGTGCAGTCAGTTCATGCAGCTGGAACAAACCCCATTAATAAAAATAATTATTATCTCTAATTTTGAATTAAATGTACAAAAGCAAAATGCAGGATGGGTGGTGGAAGAATGCGGTGGCGCAAGCCTGGCTCTTTGTATTATTGTTATTACACGATGCACAAGGTCGCAAGTTCTAATGACAGGTTATACTTTAGGTTAAATGACCTATTTCTTTATCCATGTCTGCTCAACTCAGGCAGGGTTACCTGTTTAAATTATTAAGATTGTCTGAAATATTGGCATGCTGGAATATCTGAAATATTGTACATTGTCAACGAAACTGGATATACAAACAAACAACAAAGGGCAATGGGACCGGATTGGCTCAAGTGGGGCTCATTTCACTCTACCTGCTTTCTCCTACAACAAAAAACTACCTGTTGTTGCGTCTGTATAATTTCTAATACTTTCTAAGATTTTATCTGGGTTCAGCCAGAAAAGAAGCACGGAAAATTCGACGCTATGGAAAATACGCTTATTGACACCCTAATGTAATATTCTGAAGTAATGCGGTGCGGTTGGGGGCTAAAATTTGGAATGAAATACCTATTATCCTGTCCTGTTTTAGTGGAAGATGCGACGAACAACGAGAGTAAAGTATTTGGCATGAAATTAATAGACCACAGACAGAAGCCATACTTTAATTGTTAGTTTTCTACGGATCGACCAGAGATGCGTTCTCCTTTCCCCAGACCAAGCAATCAAATAATGTATTTTATTGAGGGTTGAGGGTTGTTGAGTAACGCAACCCTGCCCGATCAAATCGAATACTAACATTGGTTTGGTTATTGGTTTAGTAGAATTTGAACAGATTGACACACGACGCGACACACCCGCACCGCACCCAATGCTGAACTGCCTAGATTATAGAGAGGGAGGGAGGGAGGGAGGGAGGGAGTGGGAGGGGTTTGCACACAGCAAGCTGCTAACAGTTAATTGAAGGACAATACAGTAGAGTTAGAAGAGCATGGTGGTGTATATATAAGTGAGTTGTGTAGTACCACGAACAAAGAACTGGAACTTGGAAATAGAACTATGCTGTTTGCCTCCTCCATTGTATGTTCCCTTACAATCATAATTGCCATGATCCTGTAGTTTAACGTTGTCAATCCGCAGTCCCTCTTTAATATCGTAATTACCCGTTTCTAGGGAGATCTAAATTAAAAGCGCAGAATTGTTTAGCTGTGTCCCCCGGTTTACTATTTTAATCGCAACAGCTCAGGGAGTACGCGTCAAATCATCAAAGCTGACGCCAATGAGTTATTTATTTATTCGGAAAGAGGGAATAATAATACCTTCTCCTTAATAATTTAATTTTAAAGTTATTATTTAAAAAAAATATAGCTTGCGCGTACTTGTTGTGTGCCAATAGACAATGTTATGTTCACTTCCGGCCACGCTGGTCGGCATGGAATAGTGAAGGTGGTGCCCGGATACGCGTGGATATACTCAATCTCCCTACTTGTTAGCAAATGGCGTTCATCTACGTGACAATGACAGTTTTCTGATAAGATTAGCTATATGTTTGGTGGGTGAGTATGTAAGAAGGTGGGAGGAGGGAAGCCTTGGCGAATTTTATTCTATTATTATTATTATTATTCCTTTTAGAGCCATTGTTTTACAAGTTTTTAAGAAGCCATTCTCAGCCACCAGCAGCACTACTACTTTACTTATTTCCAAAGTCTCCTGCTGCCTGACATGCTCTTCTTGCCTGACACTTTTAACGTCGACTCTGGCGACGCTGTGGCTGTGATCATGTTCATTCATGTTTATAGCAATTAGTAAGTTTTATTAATTCAACAAGAAATTTGATTAAAAAAGTATATAAAACTAGTCCGCGAATAGAATATAAATTTGTTAGTCGACAAACAACTACGGAAAGCGATTCTCGACTATTAGATTCACCATAAGCTAGCAATTAATTATTTACAAGTTTCTCCCCATATTTTTTTATAAACTGTGAGTGAATAGTAGCTTAGCAGCTCTTGTTTGTCATGCATTATTAGAGAAATGTGATTTTACTGAGTTATTCAAAAATTTTAGTGAAATTTGTGTTATATATAGTCAAGTAATTTGTAATACAACAAGGAAAGTTTGCATTAGTGGCAGCGCTTGGTCAGGTTATCACGCTTTTTAGTGTTCGAGATTGACGAGATTCGAGAAGCAACCTCACTTGGCCCAAGGTACAGTGGTGATATAATTTAGGTAATCTCTTTTAGTCATTATTTGTGCTTCTTGTCAATTTCACCAAAGTCCCGTGAAAATAAAGTGCACTTTTGTATTACTGGCTTGATTGAATCAATTTTGCAAAAATAATAATACATAATGACAATAGTGAAATTAAGTAGTTTAAGTTTAATCCGAACATTACCTTTTACGTAGACATATATTAAGGTCTCGTTTGGGTCTTCCAACGACGAGTTGGATTCTTCAGACTTTTGCTCGTAGCGACAGGTGTAGTAGCCGATGTCGCTGATCCCCACATTTCTCAGGGTTAAGGTTGACGAGTAGCGACGCCCATCCGCTCGCTCAACATGGGTAATATTTAACCTTGGTTTTGACTAAAAGGGACAAAAAACAAAATTAAACGGAGTCTTGATTTGATTTATTATTATATGATGTAGTGTTGTTGACTGAGTCTGAAAAAATATATATGGAAACTATACTTACGTCGTTGTTTGGATAGGTCCATTCTAGACGTAAGTCCCCGTGACAAGTTAGGGTTAGCACTTGACCCCTCTCGACGATTGGCGACTCTACTGGACTGACAATTGTCGGAGGGGAAGGATCCTCAGCAGTCTGAGCCATGCATACGGTAATTATGTAACCTGGAAATGCAAAAAACAATCTCAAGTGAGCTATTTTTCATTTTGGATCATTCGCAATTATTTTTACTAGCTTGGCTAGCTAATCTCATTTCATCTTAATTATGCAAAGGAGTCTCGCCGGAATACATCACAAAATGTTAACTTCTGTCTATCCTTGCAGCGGCTCTGTTATACTCAGTCTTTCACCATATTTTTTAGATTTCATTTGTCACCACATCATCCAATCTCCTCGTCTCTCTTCTCGTCGTTCTCGACGTTTAAAGTATTTTTACGGGAATACATTACGGACCCGGTGATGATGGTTACAAAAGTAATTTCAAGTTTAAATGTGGAAAGCTTTCAGATTTGTTTACGATCCGATCATACTTTGCTTGCATGTAGGTAGGCATATTATAATTCCTAGACCAACAGCATCAGAAACAGAAATGATGAGAGAGATAGCCCTGAAAGCAAAACGATTTCGTCCTGTAAACCAAATCCATTTCGTAACTATTACAAGAAACTCCCCGATTATGTCGAAATCCCGATGTCAATGAGCTTGTTTGGACGACCACATTATTATTACAAAATAACTCAAATGTCGAACAATGAAGTAGATTGGCGCATGATCCTTAGCCCCCCTTTTGCCAGCTTGTATTAAAGTGGTATTATGAATGCGCATGAAAACGTATGAATGCTGCGCTGACTACTTTGCTTCACATGTACCTCCTGCGTACCTCCAACTAACTCCTCCCCTTGCCTTCCCTTCTAGTGTGTTTAGGCTATTGATACAACTTGTCTGCCTTCTAATGCCTGCCTGACTCTTTTGCAAAGCATGATAGAGTATAGGTATAGGTAATAATAGATATTATTTCGAAATTGTTATGTATTTTATTTTAAAGGCAGAGTTTCGTTCCAGGCTTGTTTGTTCAATATACAAATCTGATCGCAATGCTTCTTCCGTCGTTCACGCTGAACAAGGAATTTCGTTTACTTCAGCAGCCTGAGTTTTAGTTTGGCATTCATTTATTCTTAGCTTTCTGAGTTAAAGGTTTGGATAATTTTTCGAAAGAAAGAACTGATTTACTGAGAAAATAAATTTTTAAAGTAATAAAAATTTATAAAAGGATGTCAAGATATTCTGTGTCAGTTTGGGATAACTATCACGGATCAGTAATGGCAAATCAACGGACAACCGTAACTTTGGAAGCAGTAGCAGCAGCCAAGGGAGAAGAAAGTGGGGCCGTTGTAAGAGGCGGTTTCGGAAGGGGATTTACACGAAGAGTCAAAGCGGAAACAGAGACGCCAGATTTAAGAGATATCATTGCAAAAATCAAAATGGAGGCGGCTCTTGCCAGTGAAAAAAAACTGTCAAAGGAGGAGGGTAAGGAAAAATGCGTCAGCAGCAGCAGCAGCGACGACGACATTTGGGAAGATGCAAGGTCTCAAATTGAAGAGGCGGAAGAAAGGACACTTGACGACTTGAACGTGACGATTGAGGAGGAGGAAGAGGAGTCTGAGGAGGAAATGGACATGGAATCACGGGAAATCTACCGCATGGAAGAATGGAAGCGACAGTTTGAAGAGGATCGTAAAATTCCCGACGGTTTCTTAAAATTTGGAGATGTCATTGGTGGGGTCGGGGACAAGATCAAGGTGGGTGAGCAGCACGTGTGCTTCACAACTTATACATACAGCCCTTCCGACATGTACCTGTCGTTCGCAAGTCAGTTTCCAAGACAGGTGGACAAGTTTATTGCAGAGATGAGGTAAATTAATAATTACACCCTTCAATCGTAAATCACGTCAATAACTCAATTACCTACATTTCTCCTACAGTTAAATACAATTATTTATTATTTATGTTGTTTGTTTTTTATAATTTAGTGCTAAATACAAGAAATTATTACAAGCCCCCAAACGCAGCCGATTACTTGCTGAGCCAGACAAGATTAAACCAGGGATGTTTGTTAGTGTATACAAACGTGACGAAAAGGAATGGTTTCGAGGTGAAGTACTGAAAACGGATGTAGACCGAGATTATGAAGTACGAAATCGTAACATCTACTTACAATTAATCACGATAAACTTTTTTCAAATTAATTACCCAAGAAATTTTTAAGTTATAACATCTAACTTATATATTTTATTTGCATAATAATAATAATAATAATAATATTATTGCAGGTTCGACTAATTGATCTTGGCGAATCCCATCTATTTGGACTGGGAGACATTTTCTATCTACACGGACAGTTTGCGAAACAACCCGCGTTCGGTATCAGGGCTCGCCTCTCTTTAAGCAAATATTACGACGAGTATCACAAAGGGGCCGCGTGGGATTCCAACGTTAGAGCGACCTTGTTTAATACCCTCTATAACAGGAGATTTCATGCCACGTTTCTTCGACGAGTGTATGAAAATGTAAGTGAAACAACAATGGTATACATAAACCAGTTTACTAATTTCTCTAATTTATTTACAGCAATAATAACTTCCCAACATTTCAAACTGTTTTTTAGGAACAATGGATCTGGGAGGTGTCAATCCAAGGCTTCGAGGAAGCTCATCCTGAATTCCATTCTCGATCTCCATACGAGAAGCAATTAATTCGGATGACTATGAACGAGTATTTGGGAGACGAGGGGGAGCCAACATACGTTGACCTACTTCCACCCCCTTCATTTTTATGCGAAAACTAACGTGGCCACGATGATAATAAAGTTTGGAACTCTGATGAATTTTTGAATCCACTGTCCAAGCTGCATAGTGAATAGGCTAATCTAATTAATAAGTTAAATTAATGAATTGATAATATTAATCCTATAAAATAATGTCATAATGAGAAATATTTGAACGTAATAAATAAAAATATTAAAAAATGTGAATTTAATGTACTCAACTTCCGTAATCTGTAATCATAATATAATCTACTTTCACGCATTGCATTTATGGAGTAAAAACAAGACCCCAACCAAAAAACCCTAGAAATCAACTTAGCTAAGTTACATGAGGCATAATTAACAGATTAAACGAACTTAATGAACTTCTATCTTAATTATGCTCACCCGAAAACTCCCCACCAAACTCTCCCCTTCGGAAGTTAATGACGCATAATTCCAATCTCCATCTAATATAACATTATGTATTATGCACTTTTGCAACATGTCAAATGTACATGCACCTAGCTTTTGACAGATTTGCTATTTTCTGAGTCAGCCAGCGGAAGTGCTTGTATGTCGCTCTTGCTCGAAAAAGCAGTATTCGGCAAAAAATAGTTCAAATTTCTAGCATGCCAAGTAATTTATATAAACAACGTGCATTCCCGGAATGCCTTATTAGCTCGCTGCGACGCTAAATCGAGCTTCCATGATCTTGCCATGTCTGTCCGTCCGTAACGCGGTGTTCAACAAGGTTGAATGGGAATGTTCGACTTACTTCGGATGTATATAGGAATTTGAGAGAGTGGGCCCACGCATTCCGCTAAGCCCTCACACCAAAAACATAAAAGTTCATGAACAATATATATACATACCACATTCTGGAATTTGAATGATGCCACAGCGTCTGCTTTCGCTGATCTGTCGGAAATGTTGATAATATAATTAGGCATGGAAAAGGTTCGATAACGCTCTCGCCTGACAATAATGCATGCCTGCATGAATCATTCAGTTTCCTCTCACTCAGCTTTTTGCTGACCCATCATCTCATTTTTGTAGATCTGCCTTGTTTCATAATAATAATAATATCATGACGATGCGATGCTGTTGGCCTGGATGTGAGCACCATACGAATAAAAAGATCGAAGGAGTCAAGTCAAAGGAGATGATGATAGGGAGAAACAAGAAGGCAAAAGGCAACTGGAAAGTCCAGCTTTCATGAAATCATCTTATATATAGTCATTATATGTAATCAAGTGCGGTTTCAACAACGGAATGAATAATATGGGGTTGTAATAACATTCGTTCCCAACAACTCATTTCTTAAAACTGTATCTCACTCACACTCGTTCGATTCGATAACACGGAAATGAAGCTGAGAGAAGAAAAGAAGGTTGACTATGAATGTAAAACTGTGAGTGAAGACTTCAAGTAAGTAAGTGCCACGTTAGTCTTTAGTTAGGTACTACCGGTAACATCCATTTATTATTTAGGTACAAGTCAACTCCCTGTCAAGTGTCAGCTACCAGTTTTACACGTCTCCTTCCTGTTCTACGCATTTTGTACGTTGCTGTGAAACGCAACGGCAATCGGCATACTTCATCCACTCAAAATTCTGCAACTTGAAAGTTGGGTGAGTTCACACATTCCACATTTTACTTTACAGCTTTTAAGTTTGATTTGCAAAGTAGTATTAGACAATTCGAATCAAATCTGATAGAACATAGTATGCCAGCATTTAAACACTTTCAACACCATTGGAACTTTGAAAGAGAAGTTGGGATGTGAAAGAGAATTACAGGCCTTTACCGGATGTTTATGTATGATTTATGACGATGCGATGCATGATGCATGTTTCGTATTGTGGAAAATATTTTTATAAGGCATGCGTCACCTATAATCAACGCACCTTGTTGTTATATTCGTGGCCTGATCCATTTTGGAGATCAAAAAATGTTCATCATCCATCATCATGATGACTATTGATGTAATTATGAAGGACGCCTTTACTTACATTAGCCGATACTCCAGTGAGTGAGGTGAGGAGCGAGCGAGTCAGTGAATGCTGCTGGGCACTACTTACTTATCAACTGTTAAATCGTAATAGCAATAATAATGTACGTTGGTCAGTTCAGTTGGGCAGTGGATGAATCACTCTAAATCATCATTGATATGATTTTCATTAATGAAATCCAGTCGCATTTCGCCGAACTCCGAACTGACCACAAGTGTAGTATGCCTATGCATCAATTGGAAGAAGCATAATAAATGTGTGCCATTTTATCATCAGCATGCGTGTCCCACTGCTCACATCTATATGAAGCATGTTTTTTGCCATTATAGGTTCTACCCAATCTCGTGGATATCCAATATCCATTCAAAAGAACTGAATATCAGGCCACCAAATAATTCAGAGTCAGTTTGTTTACTCTTTTACTCAATACTCTGTATGTAACATGTACCACTGGGTGGGACTACTTGATAAGACAACATAACCAAGAAATTGTGCTCGGCATTTTTAATACGTACCTACTCCCACTCCACCAAGGATTTCTCAATTATGTAGAAAATTATTAAAAGCATCTTGGAAAATCGTGCGAAATAAGTAAATGTTGAGTAGCCCATGTAAAATATTTAAGCTCATCAATTCTACACCTACCTACACCTACCCCATGCTTTACTACTAATCATAATACAAGATAATATTTGTGGTTTCTTTCAGTTTTTCAACACTGTCCGTATCCATATTCCATCCACCACCCATGCGTAAGATGCGAATTATTATTCGTTTGGTTAGAGACCATGAACGACTTTTGTTTTGTGAGTCACCCGGCACGGTAGACGGTACTCCTCCGTCAGGCAATCTCATCATCATCATCATGCATGAATAATAATATTAAAAACGTCGGAATGGAGGAAAGCTAAAGCTCTAAAACACCTAACTAAACTACCTGATAATCATTATTATAGACTTGTGATATGGGCAATTGCTCTCATTAGTAGTATGTAGTATGTAGTATGCAGGCAGGATTATTAGCAGTGTGTGTGTGGCATATAAAATAAATTTGGGCTTTTTCCGTTCCAGTCAAAGTCGAAATGCATTTATATCACGATTACAATTAGCACATTAGCATGAACGTGTGGAATGGAAAGAGACGAAGGCGGAGCACAACTAACTGGCGTCCCAGTCGGACCATTCACCTGATTCACATTCACACAATAATAATAAAAACATGATTTTACAATTAATGAATACAGCATATTCCATGTCAGGATCCCTCGTTTGAGTTGTGATATGATAGCAGCACAAGCACATTATCATTATCATCATTGATTATTGGTGGTAGTTGGTAGTAGCCGATTGATATCTTGTTTTGTTACATGATCTCTAAAAAAAGTAGCGACCTGTCAATGTGCATCCTGAATAGCAGGCAGGTTGCACTTTTAAAAAATTTAACACTACTACTGCTGCTATGCACACTAGCATGATGCATGATGTTAGCTAGCTGACCTTGCTAACCTAACAGAGAACCAAAAACCATTTGCACGTAAATTGTGTATGCATTTTAGTAGGAGGGAAGAAGGGAGAGGAAAGCGAGGCTCATGATGATGACTACGATGAGTTGAGATGATGATCACGATGAGAATACGCAAATTGTGGGAAACCCATGCAGCAAGAAGAGAAGACTCATATGCATTACCCATTTCGCATTCGCACGACAAACAACAACACAAAACAGTCTACTCATTCCATTCAGAATTCAGTCAGACATATGCAGTGTGTGGCGGAGGAGAGGAGTAGTGGAGTACACTCCGAAACGGATTCGAGATTAGGATGAGTTATATGTTTTCAAAAAAGACAACTTTAGATGTAGGGATAATCCATAGAATAATATAATAAAAAGGGGATACTACGGGCAGTAGTGTAATACACAACTTGCGTTATTTTTTTGGAATGGAAAAGGTTGACCAGATTTGGCAAAAATGGTTTATTATGATGGCATTTGGCATTTCCTGCCCATTGTTATTATTAAGTGTTATTGTTGGAGTAAAGCAGGGAGCAAGTGGATGATGATGAGCGAGTACCTGCTCGCATGTTTTCAATCTCCAAATCCATGCATCAGGAACTTAGAAGAGCCCAAGATAGGATCAAAACCCAACCTTCCATTACGCATTCTACTATTCTAGTCAGTAGGATCACAGTAATAGCATTCCATGATGCAGGCAGGCATATAGTAGTGCAGGGTGTCGAACACTTTTACGTGTTGCAAAAGACATACCTACTTACTACCTACCTACTCGTATGTAATAATAAAAGTAATGTAGCAAGTCTAGTTTAATGTATGGTTATGGCTACGACGATGTGAGGGAATGTTGTAAGTGTATATTGTAGGGTGACCTTGAGATGAGAATCTCCGTAGTCCGTAGCTCCGTCTTTCAACAACATGTGCACAGAAATAGTGTGCAAAAAACTACTTTTTCTCCCAGCCAGCCAGCTCCTCATGTGCTTCACAGCCGGAGCGAGTATGGGATTACTCATGTAAAATGTATGGGAGTAGTAGTAAGACGTATTGCGAAAAGAAAACTGGGGAATCGTAAACATCGGACGGAGTAGCATAGGAGTCGAGTCTGTCTGTTGTGAAGACCGCGCACTTGACTGTTGACTCTGAGCAAATACTTATTACAATTAGTTATTAGAAACACTGTCATCCACCTATCTGGCTCGTCGTACGGCAGGCAAAATAAACTCCCTTCAATATTTCTCTTTAAGAAGTAGTTGGAGTGGACGAGCATGTTTTGTTGGAAAAGTAATTTTTGTTTGCGATTTCCCATTTTGCATATAAACAAGAGTCATGCATGTCAGAGGGTTGATACATAAGTATGTAAACGGTGGAACCATGCATGCATCTTAAATGTCACTTACGCACTTAAACCGTGTTCTAGATTCGTGACATGACAATGACAAGCCACGTCGTACGGGATTCCTTTCCTAGAAGGTTGGTAAGTAGGCGAAGGATAGGCAGGCAGGCAAGCAGGTGGAGGCATAGAACTCTTGTCATCACCATCATCATCATATTATCACCACTATTAACTATTCCCAGCAATATTCTGCCATCCAGTCTCCCTGCATCTATCTCTGCTTTCCAAATAAAGCAATACAAACCATAAAAGAAATAAGAATGTGTACGATTACTTGCTATACAGCCTTCTAACATTTCCTGGTGGCCCTCCTTGATTCCTGCTACAAGACTTCTTGCGGAGGCAGTAAGGACTAAGGAGGGATGCCTAACTATAACTGTCAAAAAAGTTTAAACAACGTCGTTGTTATTGTTATTGGTGCCTACGTGATTGTGAGTGAGAGACGAGCGGGAGGAGCTCTACGTGGTCGTACGTGAGCATAATAATCCATCTGTACACAATAATTCATTTTCGCATTCATCATCAGCTTCAGCCAGAGCAGAGGAGTCGTTGGGTATTTACGGGAAGAAGGCGAAGGCAATGCAATGGCAAATGGTAATAATATAACTAACTAGTCACCTTTGGCATACACATACCATGCCGTAAAATATAGTCGATGATGATGATGATGTCTTCAATTCACAAGGCTCTACCTTGACAGCGTACGTACACCAACCACCCAAACCAAACTCTCTGGTGCAATGTTTGCTTATTTGGATTGTCTATGCTATGTAAATATATCAATATATAATATGGCTGAATGTACGTAGGTATATTTGCAGAGAAAGAAAGAGAATTGGAAATTGTGTCGGAGAGAGGGAGAGCAGCAGAGACGACGACGATTGCCAGAACACCATACTCCAACGTAACGTATTCCTTCCTTCCACTAATATTCCATTCCATTGGAGCCTTTCTACTGGAAATTCCTGTACTGACAAAGTCAAAAGGAGAGCTCCTTACTTAATCTCAAATCTGCTTAGCTTGGCTTGTGCTATCAGTTATGTGATTAATATGACAGGAAAGAGCTGAAGACGATGATGATGAGGTTGGAGTAGCTATGAATCCACCACCAGCCCATATATACCCTCTAAGCCGCCGTGCTTCCACCTCCCCATATATCCATAATTAATAATAATTTATATAAACTCATTTGTCGTAACCATTTTTACTTAACCTTGTGCCATCAGCAGAAGAAGGATCAAGCACAGGCCTGAAAAATAACTTGGCTGATTTACTAATTACGTGATGATAATATTCCCAAAGATCAAACACGCCTCAATCCAAACTATTTATGTTTGATGGTCCAATTATAATACCCTGAACGAATGCTAGCATATTTAAGCACAATGAAGTTATTCAAAATTATTATTCTGAGTATTAAAATTATTATTTATTCAAAATGTGTCACAGGTCAGGGGGTCATTTCATTCCCCTATCATGTTTCATCGACAGGAGTATCCTGATTCTGCCTGACTGATGATCCCCAACTGGGAAAAACCCAGCAATTATAGAACGAACGATATAGTCTCTACAATTCAAGTCTCCCCATGCTTATAGGTATGCTATTCACGAACCGTGACAATGCTGGCTACCCTCATCAAACCCGTATGTAAACCCCATTTTTTCCTTCCTCATGCTGCCATTGCACAAAGAAGCATTATTATTGTTACATTTTTCCAAGAATTCCTTCCATAATGGCATTAATATTTCCGTAAGGTTAAAGGTTGCAATGCAAAAAAATATAAATTTCGTAGCGTCTTATGTATTCCGAGTGATGAGGCGGATATGTATGAAGGGAATTGCATCAAATTTTCCGTTTCATTGGCATCCGCTTCCAAGTTGTCACAAAAAAAAGTTCCTTTTATAAAAATCAGCGTTATGTTATAATACTGATGATCATGATGAGTTGCGATGAAGTGAAGGATGGAATGGAGGGGTTATGTTATGTTACATCGTTTTGTTGAACATCAGAAGGCAAACCACAAACACCGTGTATGTTTGTGGCGTTATAGTTAAGTTATGTTAGTCCAATGCTGTGGTCTGTAGTAAGTATGGTTTGATGGTAAACTGTTCAAAAGGCGTGTTTTAAACAAGCCAGGCAGACAAACAAGAAGACGAGTGCAATGCAAACCATATTATAATATACCGAGTAGGTATGCTTATATTTAACACGATGGGTGTTATGTTATAGTAATTTGCATGTGTATATTGTGTAAGTATATTAAGTATGTATAAGCATTCCGTGTGTAGTCAGCCCAACGCCTGAACAAACAAAATATATGATGGATTGGTTGTTTGATCCTGTTCTTTGTCATTTCCCGGAAAATATTAAGAAAAAATCAACTTTGAACTAAATACAAGCAGCTCTCTCTCTCTCTCTCTCTCTCTCTCTGCGGTTTCCAATAAAGGTGCTACAATTCTGAGGAATCGCATGCCTGCTACAAGTGAAACCCTCATTTTCATTTTTACATTAAAATAAAAATTGCTCTTATTTTAGGAAACCAAAATCACCGCAGAGAGAAATGAAAAGATTTGTAGGGAAGATTATGATGATATGATGTATGATATAATCTTCAAATTTAACCCGACTGACTCCCATTTTCCAACCGCTTAAAATAATATTCTGGAATGACATGGGCATTATTTTAAGAAGCCAAAAAGAAATATCTGGAAACAAAATGGAGGGGAGGAGGTGGAAGATAGTATTTGCTTCATACTTACCCAGTGCTATTCGTCCAAAAGAAGAGGTGGTGGTGGGGAAGCTCCAAGAGTCCTCTTCTTTTTCTCCGCTTCCTCGCGTGCACGCTGACACGCTGACTGTTGCTACTTGCATGACAATTATCCACGCTCGAAGTAACGCTAACTTGTTTAGTCTCAGCTTCCATACTTTCCACCATTTTCTTCCAAAACTAAATTTTAAAAAAATTGTTAACTTGCACTCCTGCTCACTATTGACAGGCTGATGATCACCATGTTGGAAGCCAGCAACACTAATGCCACCAATACCAATTGCAATAAAAACTCATTACAAACTTTGCTAGTTTATTTATGTTTTTTGCACTTCTCGCACAGTTTAATAACGCGAACCTCTGCCGTCGTCCTCTGCTTCAATGTCAGTCACCAACCACGTCCGTCCAGCACCACGCTCAGTTCCAGCGACTTCACTACGAGCAGGAATAGCAATAATGCATGCATTCAAATTCGTGAGAGGAAATTGCAATTTGGGTCTTGGGCCGGAGTCAGTAAACAAACGAAAGACACGCGAAGGGAGGCAAGCACACCAATTTATACTTCCAAGTTCAGGATAATAAGCGGTGGTAGTGGTGGTGGTGGGGTAGCAGTGGTAATGGATTCATGCACAACCAGCACCGAAAAATCGGTGACATATCTCAACTTTGTGTAAATGTTCAATATTAATAATAACACTACGACGTACTACTACCTTTGCTTTGGAGCGTAAAGCGGTCGCTATATTCGTCGTCGTCGGTATAATATAGTACTTAGCTTGTACTGGTGGGGTCAGTTCACGACCACTCAACTCAACTCATATATATGTCATGCATTATGTACTTATATATCATAGCCCGCTTGGGAATTACATTGAACTAGCGTTTATTTTTTTATTCTCTTCTTACACTCGAAAAAAAGTAAATGGAACGAACGACGATCCTGTTGCATTGTTTGCACTCCGTTATTGCCGTTATCTAGAAATCCACGCAATGACACAGAAAGTAATCTAATGAAGCAGAATAGGCTAAAATGTTAGCGGACAAGACATTGATGACGGAAATGATAGGACGTCAAAAAACAAGAACACGACACCCAATTTGATTTTTTCCCCTTGGCATTCTTTGCATCTGTACAGCTTCTTTTTGTCAACTATAGCTGGAACGCTGGATCATCATCACACCACCAACCACCGACCCGAATTCAGCCTTCTTGCTTTGTTACCCGATACGTATAAATGACAAAACTAATAACTATCACAATCCTACTGCGACGTCTTCCCACACACCCCGCCGACGACGACCCCCAACTTGTTTTTCTCCACGACGACGACGACGACGACGACGACAACGCAAAGCAGCCCTCAAGTGGGAGACTGTAATTTCCCTTATGTTAATTTAGATCGGACCGATATAATTGACTCACCATTACATTGCAGCATCACACCAGAACGATGTGCATCATATCTAGAGCAAACACTGTCCTTCTGGAGTCATCAGACCAAGAACGCGAACGTCACGATGATGATGATGATATGATGAGCATGAATCCTTTTGCGCTCAACCAACAACAACGTCTATGACACCTCCAGGGAAAGAAAACGTATAATATATAGTTTTCACTGTTATTGTTTTATTATTGCAAGGGCTAAGGGAAACTGCTGGAGAATGAGTTCCACTAACTTTCTTTTTCAAGACTCAACCAAAGTAAACTAACTTGGGGAGGAAAGGAAAGAAACACTTGAAAAGAGAGACTCCAATTTGCTCATCAGCCTACTGGACCCATTCCCATTCCAGTGAAACGCATTTCTTTGTTATTATTATTTCTTTTCTTGAGCTGGACAAACATGAGGATGGAGGAGGAGGGTGACGGCAATTGCTGGCTGTTGCTGGTAATTGCAATTGAGGCGAGGTTAAGCACTTGATCCGGCAAAACCGAAAACTTATTATATTATATTAAGCACTATTGGAGTTCCCTGTTCGAATCCGACGTGTTATGTTATGATACTTATATGTATTATGTGTCGATGATGATTGGAGTGAGGAATGATAGGCTAGCCGTCGCGTCGTGCCTTGAGTGAGTGAACACTGTGCACACAAAAACTAGAGAGAAGAGAGAGAGAGGACAACTCCTCGGAGCACCGATACCGACTTTTGGTGAGATGGGGTCGAAGCAATGCCCACTCGCAAACTGGTTGTTTTGCAAATAGCTGATCAGTCAGTACAAGTATGAAATGAAGTACGTACCGTACAGCTGAATATTTACTTAACAACTGAATGAAACCCCATGAATCCATCCACTCTTCACATCATTCAGAGAGGATAGAATATTAAGCTATGATGAGCGAGCCAAAGTCTGTCTGCCTGCTCCTGCTATGCAGCACAAGTGAGAGATCACGCAACATGCGACTGTAAAACGCAAAGTTGAGGCGATGCCTCAAAAATCTAAACTAAACAATACTGTGAAAAAGGAGTTAGCTACTACTACAACTTTTAGTGAGTTGACTAGTAAGTAATGCAGACATAGTGTTATTACTTACATGAGGATAATATGGTGATGCGATGATGATGGTGGTGGTGGACCACTGTGCTCTCCGCCGTGTGTGTTGTTGATGAGAAGAAAAAATAATATTGGCAAGTCCAGAGTCACTCTCTGGTTTTTTAGGGTTTACATGGTAAACCAGAATGCTCAATGTGAAGCCAAGGCAGCTAAGCTCTCAAATACTCAAACATTACATGTATTTTTATTTTGTGATTGTACAATGTCTATACTTATACCAACTGAACCAACTGCATAATATTCGCGTAATCTTCCTTCAACACTCGGCAGTGGTATATTTTTTTAGCAGTAGACAAATCATGCATAAGACTTACTTGTCTAAAAGTGGTGTGGTCCGTGTATTCTCATTCTCTGACCATGAGTTCATGAGCGAGCGGAGGAGAACTACAACATGTTGGAAACTTTTTTTTTGCTCTTCTTCTGCATTGTTAAAAGACCAACACTTTGTTGGAGTTCCCTTATTATCTATATTTTCCTAGTTAGTCCTCCTGCTTTACTTTTTAGTTGGTATTGGACCGGGCTTGCTTATTAAGCAGTAGGCAAAGCAAAGCAAAATGTTATATTTATTTTATTTTAACACTATGCGTCTTTTATCATTGGGAACTAAGTATTTTATGCGTTCTCTGGATTATATTAGCTTACTGACCAGTATTTTCTCATATGCTTTTTGGTACATGCCAATGCAATCCCACCAATTTGACGCAAATTTGACTGGTTGGTGTGGCTAATAAAACATTAGAGCCACTAACGAGCGACTTGTAATACTACTATGAGAGCTTATAAGAAGCAATAATACAAGAAGACTTGTACGGCGGATCCCAAATGCGGATTGCATGCTCATGTTCATTGCATTGGTTTGGTAGCAATAATATGCAATAAGGCAGAAAAGAGGCACGCGGTTGTTGACGGCGTTTCCTTCTGCTGGATCCCCACACTACGTATTTCCAGTTTCCACCGTGATTTTCCACAAAAGTGTGTATAAGAGCAAGTAGTGCAAAAAAAATGGACCCGTTTTCCTGTAAAAAAAAATTATCCTTGTTTTCCATCCGAGTTGAATAATATTGTGAGTAGTTTTACGAGCAGAGCTACCAAATTTTGAGTAATTACCTACCTTCAGCTACACTTCTTGTGTGTGCTACCAAATAAATGAAATTGAATGACCAACATGCAGTACGTGGCATATACATATACATACTTACATAACATGAATGTCGGGTTATGAATTGTAAATTGTAAGCACGTCGTCTCCCAAAGAGGAGATATGCCTACTTCCAATGCATGTGTGCACACTTTTTTTTTATCTTATTTTCCCTAATACCAATTTAGGAACTAATATGCATGGATGGATGGATGGATGGACATCGAAGCATGAGCTGGAATCAACAATAATTTGCATTAATCATGGAATTGATGGAATACGCAGCAAGGAGCAGCCAGTCCCCATATAAACGGCATAATTTGTTGTAATAAAAGTGGTCTGGAGTGTGTGATTGATGGGATATTATGTGGACAAACTAAAATCACCCCGAAATCCCCTCTCCCAATATCGTTAATATATTATTATTATATGACACTCGTCAACTCTTTCACTAGTTGAATGTTGATGATGGTTGGTGTTGCGAACATTGAGCCCTCAATTCTGGTAGTTTTTTTTACGACTTTAATACCAGCCAGCCAGCCCGAGAGCATTGACAGAGGTTGAGAATATAATATTATGATATAATATATATAAGTTCTGGCATTAAGATTCTATTTTCAAGAGGACATTACTACCAAAAAAAACCTCTCGTAAAATGTTGTTTTTTTCGCGGTCAGCATGTGGTCGAGTGTTCATCCTCTCTGGAATACAATAATAGTAATAGTGCTGGATTGGATTCGATGGGATGGGTTGTTGGGTGTCAATACAAACTAAATTGCGGCTTTGGCACTTTACCTTGAAAGTAGAACCCTCCTCCCGTCATTACAGAGCAGCGATCTGGTAAATATTGGGTTAGTTCCACACTTGTTTATTTACTTATTGTAAAGCTGTCGCCGGAACGGGAAAAGGCTTAATTTAATAAATGTGTGTATCAGTCAAGTTGCAAAAAAAAGTGGACACTACTAGCATAAAACGAACGAGACAGGTTGCGAGCTAAACAAGAAAAGACGAAACATTTTACTACTACTACTCCTCCTCCTCCTCCTCGAGAAAAAAATATTGTCATGGACTTAAAATGATGACAAAAACATTTTTCTCTCTTTTTTTGCTAAAATGAGTTAAGGCTGCCTTAAATAATCCCGTTTGCGTCATGTATCGTCAGTTGCGCATTCGAGCCTAAAATATAAGAATGGTTTATGTAAATTAAAATGAAATAGCGTGTAACTGGGCAAACAGTGGCAAAAAAATGAGTTGAGGTAAGAGATTAATAAACATGCGGAGATACCTAACATGAAAATACTATATGGCTTGCTATTTTCCAGCAGCAGCAGCAGCAGCAGGTAGCTCATAGCGACTTGCAAATGACATTACATTTTGGGGAACAACAAAAAATACGTATTTAAACAATGGAAAGCATCATCAAGTTATTCAAGTTACAAAAAAAGAGCTGAGCTCTTGGTAGGCCAACAACAGCAGAATGTTGTTGAAGTGGATGCAGTAATAAATGTAAGCTTTGGGCACTATAAACTACGAAGATGACGAGGTTGGATGACAGGATGAGTGCAGGCATGGAATTGTGATAAGAAAGAAGATCCGTGCGATTCATACAAAGTGCAACTTATCCGATGAAAACATAAAGTCTCCTCAAGTTTCGTGCTGTTGCAGTTGCTCTGTTATGTCATGCCGAGCGAGAGCAGAGATGTGGCAGAAATAAATACTTAAAAAAGTACATATTTATTATTGACGTAATCGGAGAGCTACATACTGACGACACATGGAATTGCACTGTAATCGGATCCAAAAAAGCAGAACAGAAGTGCATACGGAAATGGATATATGACGATCATTTATGGGTTCATTTAGTTGCTCTAAAAAAATGGGTCCATTCATTTTTCATGAGAAACCCTGAGGCCATTGCACCAGCTACCAATGGTTTTATTTTTTTTAAATAATGATTATTATTTTTACAGTTATTTTATTTTGTGTCCGAATTAAAAAGGAACACACTGAGAATGAAGCGGAGGAGAAATGATTTGACTTTTAAAGTTTTGCTTCGTCTTCGGTGTGCTGGATGATGTCCAGAAGGCGATAAAATGCTATCTTCTTCACTTCCGCGATTCCCGTGGCCAGCTCCAGCTCCGAGTCATTTTCGAGGCGAGCTTTAATACCAGACAGTATGGCTTCCCTCTTATTCTCTCGAGCGCAGATCACAAAAGGAAAACCAAATTTGAGTTTGTATCTGAATGTTTTTTTTTTCACAGGAAAGTGAGAGAGGAAGCAAGTTAGATTATAATTTGAAGTGAAACGAGGATGACAGCATTAACTTGCTAACATAATATATGAGTACAGAAATTATACTGGTTTTATTTGGTCAATTGGAGCACCAAAGTGAGAATTTTGAGGTATGAACACAAGCTGGTATGTCGTATGATTGTACAATAAAGTGGATAACCACGACGGAAAGGGAAAGAGGAAGGGCAACATTTTGGACTAAAGTGGAATTTAGAGGGAAAGAAACTGGAAGAAACGTGCCCATTTTCAATACAATACGATGATACTTATGTTATGAACTTTAGTTAGTTTCCGTTCTAAACCAATAATTGTTTTTGTTCGCTACAAACCCAGCAAGACATGGCATGCATCCCCTTTTTCAGCAGTACATACTAACGACAGATTACAAAATGCTTAATGCGTGTCAATCAGAGATATATTTAATGCCCCAATAAAATCCATACATACTTCAAATCTCAAAACTGCATCTCTTCAAAACTCTTCAAAACTCATAAGCCACGGTGTATATTGCCCATCTCTTTTAACTTCAAATTAGTTACATACGTGGGGGACCCTATTTTTAAAATATTTAAGAAGCCCATCCCTGGCGCAAAGTAATTAAAAGCGTTAACGACGGAGGAATAGCATATGGCAGCAATAAATAATGCAGATATTCAAAGGGAAGAGTCAATTTGGCTTTTCTTTAAATTTTAAAACCTCGAGTTCATGTCTAGGTAGGTCTTGCTTTGTGTTACCTTGTACTTGTTTAGCTGGCAGGTGGTAAAGGCCTTAAGAATGTTTAATTTTCTAGCGGACTGGAAGCCAGTTTCGTGTTCGAAATGAACAAAAAAAAACTCAACAATCGTTTAAAAACATTTTGCCATTCAGCATACATACGGCTTAATAAATTAACCAAAAGCAGGATTACTCTTACAGGAAATGCACGATTGTAGCAGAACAACACGGCGATATTAGGGTGGATTTTATTTCCTGAAAACATTATTTTAAGAATTCTGCCAGCAAATACTGTAGCCTGTTGTTGACCCCATGATATTTTACAGGGAAAGCAGCAGCACTCTTTCCTGTTAACTTCCACGTCCACTTGCACATTTGCAAACCGGGGAATGAAGTGTGGTTCACGCACGGGTTTCTAACTTGTGTTGTACACATTGATTGTGCATGCAAGCACGCTGGCAATGAGAAATCTAATATTTTACTTTTTAGGTACAAAGAAATGCAGAAGACGCGCACAAGTTGGCATTAGCACAATAAAGGAATAGTGGATACCCTCTTGCGGCACAAGTGACTACGTGGTCGACAGGAGTCAATGGGTCCCATGCAGCCAAGAGGACGAAATGTAGATGACACTATGCGAATCCACGACAGGAATCGCATGAGGCTTTACTACTGAAAACATTATTGTATCGAAACCTATTAGGTAACTATGCCCATGCATACCCACACTCTATTTGTTCGATCAATTCTATCCTGGTTTGTCTTATTTATCTCCCCTCTTTTCTAACTAATGTTAAGAAATTCGGTTTTGCCTTTCGGTGACTAAACCTAATTCTTCTTCCTACACCATCTTAAAAAAGCAAGTTTAAAAAAAATACTAACACGGGAGTTTGGGACTACCTATGTTAACTTTGTAAGCATGCTGGTTGGCTACACAGATTTACAATAAATGAAACTTGAGTTTTTTCCCATGTCAAGTGCGGATTGACTGAACTGAGCCCATTTTTACTATTGCTTGCTTACAATTAGCCATGAAACGAAATTACATTATTGTACAAATTGTTGTTGTTGTAGTATTGTTCAAATTCATGTTCAGAAGGCTTTAACTTTTTGTCACAGAAGGGCTCGCAAATCTTTCAGGTGGATATCTATTGGATTTGGATATTTCAGAGTTGTTTATTTATACATACCTATACAAATTAGCGAAAAATATCCTTCAAGAAATGTATATAGTTAATAGTGAATTGGTTGATGGGAGTCCCGTGAAAATAGGGTTAACAAGCGACCAGATTTTTTTTACATGTGGCGTAACTAAAAGCTTAATTAGCATACGCACAGCTAACTATTAAAGGCATAATAGGAGCGCGTATTGTAGAAAAATTGAAACGCATCCTGAACGTATAAAAATCAATAATCAAGTTTCTCTTCAAAGACTTGCGAAATTATATATATATATATATGGCCACAATGATCCTTACATGATTATTTCAGGTGGAATATTATTCCACATGCATGCATGCTACATGTCAAATCCCTGAACCGAAATGCAGGAAAAGGAAACAGGGAAGGAGCTGGTATGGTGGCGACGGAAACTTACTAATTGACCGACTTGCTTCTCTACAAACTTTTGTTGTAAGTAAAGAAAGAAAAATGCTCCACCTGGCATTCCACGTTTGCAACATCGATTTTTCTTCTGCCGATAACTCATTCAGGCCAGCTGATGATTGTTCCTTGGTGGATTCAGATGTCAACCGACCAAGCTCCGCGAACCGACCAGCCAAATCGGGATGTAACCGCAAAATCCCTTCTCGACCTATGAATAAATAAACCACCCGCAAAAATAAATTGTTTGAGCATGTACATGCAGACGACGGGAGATGGGTAAGTCGAAATCAAGAAGTAAATATAAAAAAAACATGAAAAATTTCCATTCTTTGACTGAATCCCATTATTTTGAAGGCAGTTCTGCAAAATAATAAATTCATTACAATTCGTGACATGTGACATGCTGCAACCGCATCATATCATACCTATGGCCGGAAGAGCATCAATGAACTGACAAATTGCAGAGTGTAACTCGTTGAGCGTGTGGAAGGGGCTGTCTGCCCAGACGGCAGCAGCGCAGAGTGCACAATGCTCAATAACATTCCCAAAATTTTGAACAAAGTCGTCATAGCTCATTCCAGCGAGTTGTTCTTTCGTGACAACGCCCATGTTTCCTCTCTTCTATCCCAGTCCAGTTTAGCTCAAGATAATGACTCTAAAACAGACTAAAATGGATAGCTAATAAATGAAAGTGTAGGAAAGGGTTAAAAAGAATGTAATATTATTACTCGCTCGGTAATGGCGGTGCGGTGTTTTTGATGGTGTTGGACCTGTATACATTGTCTTTTTTATCCTTCTCCTCCTCCTCTCCTCCATTCCATCCCTGTTTTGTATATAGTACATAAATTCTTTTTTTTAACTAGACGTTGTATAATATAATATAATCCAGGCATTTATTGCTCTGGGTTCCAGGGCAAGTCACAAAAGTAGAAGTGGTACTTGACACAGAAAGAAATTCGACAAAAAAACTGAAGAAAAATCCAAAAAAAAAGAAGAAAAGTTAGTAACGAAAGAATGTGGAAACAAAGTCGTACTTTCTGATCGAGCATACTACAACTCAACTCAACACCAACATACATACCACCGACCGGCAAGCATGCATCACAAACTGTATTGGTGACATGACGGTCCAAAAAAACAGATTTATCATTGTAGCTCACACAATTTTCCCCTGGAGAAGATGGGAACAAGGTATCCCTCATGCAGATTTGATGGAAATCTACCAACTCAAAAAAAGTTACAGCAAAAACGGAAAATAATGTGAAAACCCCAGTTGAATAGTTGTTGGTTCTAGTTGGAAACTACCCAGCAAAGGAAATTTTATAATTTACTGCTACATTCAGTTTAAAATTTCCATCTGTAAACTATAATTTGCAAAAAACTATAGTTATAATTGGAACACAACAATTCAGTCCTTTTTAATTCCACGTGGTGAGTGGCATGAGGCATGTCAGTATAACAGAAGAAGGGATAAAATTTACAGGTTCCAGTTTTTCCTATTATTACCTTCGAAATTTCCTTGCACTTTTCCAAGTTTTTTTTTTCTTTCGCTAGAGGTTCACCACGCTTTATTTGGAGAAACTTGTGGTTGTAAATAATATATAAATAATTGTGCTTAGCACCATGTACTTGACGACACAATGTTGTTTGCCTTCCAAACTTTTCTCCCAAGTGATTCTGAAAATCGAGTAGCACGGATAAAGTTTTTAGCTTGCGAGAGTTGCCTCACTCACTCTGTTATTGGGAAACTTTTGCTATTAAAATGTTGGCAAGAGGAAGAATTAAACATTGAAAAAAAGGAGTTGACAGCAGCAGCGGATGGAAAGAGCTCTGGAGTGGATTCCATGACGAAGATAGTTGTGCATAATAAATAAATAACACAGGCATAACATCATCATCACGAATGTTCATACATTTTATTTAACAACAAAACATGACTTGATCACAAGTTTGGTTTAATACATAATCCATCAGTTTTCTTAGCAGGGCAAATAAATACTTGAGTTTAATTCAGAATTCAGATTATGTTATTTTTTCATCTTATAGTCAGAACAACAACTCTGGCTAAAAAACATCCTCCAGCCAATGAACCAGGTTGCTATAAGGAAGGAAGCATTTTACAGAATGAAGAATTATATACAAGTAGTAACACATTAATTTAATGTTTATCATTCATTCAAATGGTATATTAACGTGGTATGAATGGTGTTCAGTTCAGTATAGTGTATGTAGGGTATGTATGTCGGGATTTCGCCACGTTAATACTTATATAATGACAATATTAATATTCATAAGTAGATATAGGCAATAATAATATTACTAAGAATGAATCAATCAGTTTTCATCCTCTTACCTCAGCCCTATCAGTTTCCGATTGATCTGTGCCAAACGAAAAGGTAGAAAAAAGGTATGCAATCTTATGCATTTTTGCATAACGTGTTATGAATAGAGTTTTATTCTTGATACTCGTGTTTGCAAACTATAATGGAATCTAAATCATTCATCAGACCAAATTTGTGGACTGTGTTGTGTTCAGTTCAAGTCAAATCCAAGGAAAAGGTGAGGAATGAATGGCTGAACCACCGTCTCAATAATATTATGATCTCTGGTATTTAATAAGTTTTTGGGTATTTCATTTCCCCTCCCTCCAAAGAAAGTAAAAACTTTGTTCGTGTGGTCATAATAATGTGCTGCTAATAATAATGATGATAATGATAATGTGATGGAGAGTATTGCTGGGGCGTAGAAAAATGCCAACTCTTTTTTCTTCGACAAGAAGGAGCATGGCAGGGAAGGAGGGAGAAGAAAGTAGAAGAGGAAGAGGAGCGAGGCGAATAGTGTGTGCTGGCTTGGCGGCCCGCACATGACAAGTGCATTGCAGATAAAGTGCAAACGGCGACATGAATATATCCATCTAAAATTCATAAATTTTGAGAGGGGAGTCGTATACCTGTCAACGTAATGGTTTTAGGGCTCCCCGAAGATGAGCAAGAGGCAAAAGAGAGGACTTTCTTCACTCTCAAACAGCACTGCATTGAAGTGCATGCCTCATCATTATCAGCCTCAATCCTCATCATCATGCCAACTTCATCATCACCAAACTATATACACTCTGAATTTTCTTTCAAAATCATCACCACCACGCTCCAAAAACACTCGAATGAAACACGAGAGCAATCTTGAAATTCATACTACATTTTGATCCCTATCCCACCACTCATCCTACACTCCTCCGCTCCTTGTCAGCCTATAACACCATTTCAGATTGAGATGCATACCTCAAAAACAGTATTTTCTCATTCCACTACGCTATCTACTAAGCGTACTTCTGCTACGACACAAGTTGGCATGAACAATTTTCTTTTCTTTTTTTAAAGAAAAGTTGTACAATTCCACTGCATAACTGCGCTCTGTCCTTTCATCAAAACAAGGAAATCAGAATAATATAATATGTCTCATTCAGACTCTTGTTATCCACTCTGCTTTTTTCATCCCATTCACTCGAGTTATATATGTCAGAGGAAAAACTTCTTGTTCTTCCATGCCGGCTATTGCAGTTTCTGGATTGGTTTTGGCTTGGAGGAATCCACACTCTTCCCATCATGTGGAATATATATCCGATAGACTGTTTTTACTGAGCCTTTGTACGAATATGGACGCTGAATTTGCAAAGCTAGCTGAATTATCATTCCGGTGATATTTCACAATGCCCCAGATTCATTCCGAACAGTTTCTCCTCCTTTTCGAACCTCATGTTTTAACAGAATCATGCAACTACATATTACCCAGCATTCATTCTACATGTTTTTGCAATTTCACTATCATTCCATTCCAATATGTACATCCAGTGGATCCGAAATCATCAACAATGAATATTTAGCAAAAGAAAAAAGGAATTCGCATTCCCCTTCACTCAGCACCCCATCCATCCATGATGATAATAATAATATGCAAGTTCACAACTCCCCTTCTTCTTCTTCTTCTTTCCAAAACACTCAAGTTTAGTTATTACTGGGGATTGGCACAAAGAAACATAATAATAATAATAATCATTAATATTGTTGCAGTAATAATACAAATCGCTTACTTTAGCAAAAGTGTTTTATTGTATTCAATAAAAGAGTTGAACAATGAATTGCCCTAAAGTAGTTGGAACAAAAGCCGGCAATCTAATTAAGTTGAACGGGGCAATTGCACATTAAACCAGAAGAGAATTGCTCTGTTCACTTCTCCTCTAAAGATAATGGGAACCGCTATGACTTCACTCCCATTTTATTTTCTAAATGGAGAGTTTTACAATGTTTCGAAAAATCCTATCTCCAACTAAATAATAATGTGCTGGCACTGGCGTGAAATAACACAACCGTCTTTAGATAAGCGGACTAAAAACTTTACCGAGAGGATTTTTTTAAAGTATTATTTTGTGAAAAACTCAATGCAAATTCTCTACTGTAAAAGGCAACGTATAATATTTTCTATTAAATGATACAGAAGTTCAAACAACGTTTTTGTTATTGTTACTCCCCTGGCTTGATTCTATTTTATTTAGCATCCTCTGTATTACTTTGCTCCTCCAAATTCAACATTATATTAGCACAGTTGTTTTACAAAATGAAGAAACAACCCCGTCCCGTAGTAATGACAGGGTTGGCAGTTGGCACTGATTTGCATGGAGTGTCTCATCTCATATTAGTTGGAGTTTGCGTTTTCTTCAGATCTCAGGTCACATTCCCATCACACAATTTGGTTATTTTTGTTAGGCGACTCGCCAATGATGAATGAACTGTTGAGATACAACGTGAACGAGCTTCAGCCACAAAAAAGGAGATTTGCGTTAAAATATTAAACAAAACGGGGAGCAGTGGAAATAGTTGGATGAAATGGAAAATGTTCCAAAAAAATGAATAAAATGGAATGGGTAAAAACGGGCAAAGGCAGTTCGCTTTTCTTGGTTAGCATTCATCCAGCCGGTTTTTGCTTGAAAATGGCAAGGAGCTGTAGAATAAAAAGGGAGGGAAGCCCCCTACTTTTTTCCGGATCTCCCTGAGGTCATGTCGCCTTAATTTTTACAATGGCATTACCCTTAATTAGTATTGCATCTCTAATAACAATGATCTCTTTACAGCCGGCATGCGTAACCAAAATGTTATTGCTGTGGACCCTATAGCCAGCCTTCCACATTTACAACTTCATCACAAAGATAATCAAATGAAATTGTGATAATGGTGGTGATGGCATTAGAAAGAAGAAGAGAGGAGTAGTAGTGCACTGGACTCTGCACTACACTCCCTCTATTCCATTCCCACTTCTTATTTCCTCTCCTTTCAACACTCTACTTCCCAAAAAAAAGTCTTCTTTGACTTGTCTATATTCAAATTGTGCTCTTACCATCATGGTGTAAGAAAGGATCTCATCGTTTTTAAAGTATTTGCACCTTTTCTCCACCTCTTTACATGCAAATCGTTATCATCAGTATTTGTTTTTTTTGGAAAGCTACGCTTGAGGTTGAAATAAAATGAAATTTACTCTCATTATTCCCAATTCGGGTTTGGCCTAGCCAAGATGCGCTTGCTGACATGATGCTATGCTAAACTAATAAAACACTTTGCTTAAGACGGTTTCATTTCATGGGCGACTTGAGACAAGACAGATCATCACAACCTACCTCCATTCATGATTTTACGCAATTCATATTTTAAAAACGGGATTCAAAGCTTTGGATGGAATAGCAAGTTTTAAGAAGAAGCATAATGAATTTCTAATTTATGTTAGATAATTTTCCAACTGTGAATTTTAATTTAATTTTTTTAGTACTACTAATTATTGCTTGGTTGGATGAGCGGCGGAAGAGGGACTCCAAAGAGGAGCTAAGCTAATAAAATAAGAATTATAAAAATAATAAGGATGTCAATTGTGTGGGCAAAACAATGTGTGAGGGGTGGGAAATGGTTTGTTGTCATTTTAGAAACGGCAGAGGGGATAGTCAGAGGGGTAATTAAGGAGGCAAACTACTTGCTACTGCTCGAGAGAGAGAGAGAGAGACGGACGGAAGCGTAACAAGATTCATTCTTTTCGGAGTGGATTATTAAGCAGCACCTCATAAATTAATAAGAATTAAGATCCCACCAGCAAGCCAACCAAATAATAAAAACAATGAATGAACAGTATGTGTTGTTGTAACGTGGTGCGCGTGAGTTATGCAATCCAATTTATTGTGGTAATAATTTCGCTTTATGCTGTCAGTCACAGAAGCGCTTTCTCCATAAAACTAACAACGCCGAGACATGTAGTTTTAATCAAGCCACACAATAGAAAACAGTGTTATTGGCTGCATTCTGCTTATTATTATTGAGAAAACGGCACGAGACTTGGCCGCCGAAAAAAAAAAACATTTTTATGAATTTATTAGCAGGTAAACAAAAGGTCCACTGTGTTCCTATTTATTCAGTCAATGAGGTGATGGCGATGATGATGATGATGATGCTCATCATAATCCATTCCAATTACCGCAATATAATCATCAATTTATATTGACCCTTTCTTATTTTTGTGGTTTTTCTCTTTCCCTTGCTGCCGCGCCTCCCTGCCTGTGTTTTCCAACAAGTCGTGCAGTACTGCCACTACTGCTCCACGTCACCTCCTGCCTGCCTACCTCACTCCTATTCGCCGAGTCGAGTCGTCGTGATTTTTGCCCCCTTACTTACCAAACAAAAACGCTATTATTTCACTTTCAGCAATTTTATGAACTGTTAAAATTAAGGTACAATGTGTAAATAAAACGGTAAACCCTCATATCATCAGACCCGTGCGTAAAATGATGAGTGAATATATATGAGCATAGCACCGACCGGCTGGGCTAAAAAACCATATTATTGTTATTACCGTTGTTAAATTGCATTTCACTTGCTGTGTAATAATATAATTTATAAACAAGTAAGTAAGTGGTGAGCAGTGTGCTCATGTCAGACAGAGTTCCTCCCTCGTGCATATTATATCTACATTATTACGTGGACGTGGAAATAACAAACATTTTAGGCATACCTTTGCAGACATATGTAGTAGATGCCGTAGAAGAGCCAGGTTGTTCGGATCTCTTCCTCTCTCCCCTTCCTTCCTATTGATATAGTAATAATAAAATGGAAAATGGAGTTTTGAGAGGAAAAGGGAAGGAAGGAGTTATATGGGCACATTTCATCTCATCCATTTAATACTGTTGTGTTGTAGTTGTAATACATGTAATCCGCACTGTTATTTGTTATTCAATTCCTGAAGGTGTCCCTTGGCAGAGAAGACACCTTATTCTTGCTCCTTCTTACCTCAATGCATTCCATTATGTTGTTGGAACTAAAGAGCCATTCATATTATTCATTTATTGCAACACCAACACGATGATAAGTTTATACTCCGTCGTCGCTATTAACTCCTCTCGGCTGCCATCCGTCATCATCCGTGGCGGTGCTCAAGCGAAGCCTCATATCGTATTTAAATGGCAGTAAGGTCATTTTATGACGATATTGGTACTAATAACACAACACAACTCACTCATTCATGCACTCTGTTGTTGTTACAAAGCACAGCATTATTATCGCTATCATGCTGCGAGCTGGTATAATATTTACAAAAATAGCAATAAAAATGGTGTGTTCATAAAGTAATCATCATATGGTTATCACCTCCTTAATTAGCGTAATGTCCTCTGTGAGACTTAATTGGGCGAGTGCGAATTTAAAGCGCAAGGTAATAATAAGGGTCTTGACTAGTCTTGAGAGAGACTTGTTAAAGCGCGAAAGTCATTACTTGTTTAGTGCTTTATTTAGTGCTTTAGTAATTGCCATTTCAACACCTTTGCTAATTGTGAAATTTTTCAGAACTAGGGGAATGCATAATAAGTAATGTAGAAGAAGAAAGAGTGAACTAGCGAAGCGAGCTTAAAGATGCTGATGCTGGAAACGAGACGGATGATGAATTACAGATTTTGGGGGATTATGAACACTGCAACTCGGGTGAACGGTATCTCAAGATGATGTGCCCATAATTTTTCCCCACTCTCCCAGCTCACTTTTCTCTGGGAAACTAACTGCTGCTGGTGCTGATGCCATTGATGTGGACATTGATTTCTATCCAGTAAAGTCGACGACGAGTCCAATAATGAATCAAATTTATTTACCCCTGGATATATTTTCCCATCATTTCAGCTCCCATGCCATGATTTTCCCATGCACTAATCATCATCACACGGCACTAAAAGTGACAAGCTGGTCAAAGGAGCATGGCAAATCAGTTGAAAAGCTATGTCGTAATTCCTGTTGCCTGCCTACTTATTTGGAAACTAGATTTTTTATTGCATGATGATGCGCTAACAGGAGGAGAGAGAGAGAGAGAACAAGATGGAAAGGAAGAGTTTGAGAAGAATATTTATTTCATGTCTTTAAAAGTTTTATTGCCATTATTGCCATCACTCTCCTCTTTTCTTGTGTCGCTCCGCTCCTCGGATTCTGTGACAAAAATGTTAATAGCGGTATGGTGATGCTAATGAAGAGGATAATTGGGCGCCATATAATAAGCAACATTTTGGGTCAACCTTTTGATGGTCGGTTTGGCGGAAAAGTGGAGTTGATTGGAGGAGAACTATATAATATTATTGTTGTGCTGTTACATGAATTGCCTCTCTCTTCCCAAAAAAGGACAACACCAAACTTTTATAATGTATATCTTACTTGCTCTTCTTCTTCAGCTCAGTTTAGTCAGAGGAGATAGCTAGCTTTGTAATACCCACTTCCCTTGGTTGGGTTGTTATTAGCTGGCTGACGGACGTGAACAGGCTAATGCACTAAATTCAGGAAAAAATCCTCAAGTTTGTAAAATCTCATGATTTATGACAACCAACTCCCCTCTTTACTCTTCAACCGTTGTTGTAAATTCTCCAAACTTAAATTTCAATCTTAGCGTGGATGTATCTAGATATGCACAACATGCATGCGTGCATGTGCAGATGTTGACTTGCGATTACTCACTCTAGAGTAGAGAGACAGAGAAAGAAGGCTATCTTGAAGATGAAGATGTTCCTATCTGCATAATACTTAATATTGTGAGTTGTATGTAAGCCAAAAGTCAACTATTCGTCAGCGATAAATGAGCGACATGCACTAAATTGTGTGTAAATTTTCAGTCAACACGTAACACAAAGTTTTTCCAGCAACTTTAAATGCATAAGTACACATTGTTGTTACTGTTGTTGTTCCTTTATTGGGAAAGGAATGAGATGTGCATTATTATTATTATTCATTCATTCATTTCTTTCATTCTTGTATAATCTGCTGTACCTAAAAGTTTGAAAGATGTGTGTGCAATGCAATGCCCGCTTGCATTATTATAACTAGTAGGATCATAAAGCATTTTATTACATGGTTAATTGTTGAAAGATGAACAATCCCGTCCAAAAGGGCTTCTCTTTCTTCTTCTTCTTCTTCGTCACCTTCTTCTTGATCTTCTTCTGAATATATTTAATGTGCAAAGGGGACTCATCATGAGTTGAGCTGAAAGAAGGAATGTGAAGAAGAAAAGGCCTTAATCAATAATGGTAAGGAGAGCCTGCCATAATAAATGTATCTCTCTCTTGTTATCTGTCACTAGATAAGTCTCGCTCGATGTATATATTATTATTATGCTCCTGTCGTATAATCATTACACGGAATAAATCGGAGATAATTGTGTTTTAGTAACTGTTTATCATACGCTAATTTGAATATATGAGCCCATGAAATCGCAATAATTATCTGGATTTTTACAAGCCCATATAAAGGAAATTATTATCTTGACAAAAGTGCACCAGGTTTTATCCACTAACCGCAGCAGATTCGTAAATTTTTATTAACCGCATTATATTATGTACTTGTTGCACTTTTGTGGTTTTTTGGTTGGGGATTATTCGTATTAACAGCTTCCTTGCTTCCCCTAATTGCTAATAAATAATTGTTTGTTTGTTTTTAGAAGAAAAGTTGTAAAATGATCGGTCGACACAGCAGCAGGTATCAATGTTGTAAATTAGTCTAATTATGATAATACTTATGTAAAAAAAATGTTTCAAAAACGTAAAGGCGACCCCTGGTAGTCCTCCATTATTTAATAGATGATCTCGAGCCCGAGCGCCTTCAACAACAGCCATGGTGACATGCTTGCTTGTGAGGGAAGTGAGTTTATACCGCGTTTAAAACCTAAGTTTTATTTCAGGTTGCGATGTATTTTTTTACTGTTTGAATTGAGTCCCTACTTTTGAAAGTTGAGTGACGACGACGCATCAAGACAGCCCAGAAGAGCTCATGTTTTTCTCAAAAGTTAAGTGTTTTAATTAAAATGCTAGAATCTTGCGCAAAAGTGGCAACTCCCGTAATTTTCCCACAGTTTCACCTTTTGTAGGTTTGTTTGTAACGTCCACCAGCAGCAGCATTTACATTCAGATTGCACTAGATGTACACACACAAACTAGTACTCGATACTCGTCAGAGTTGTTTCATTTCTACTATTTGATAAGCATCGGCGTATCGCAATAACACAGCCCTGCTGCTAGTTACCTTTGGTCATTTGTCGGTCTACAATTAATGCCATGCAAGTACTACCAACCAACCAACCAACCAACCAACCAACTATTTCACTTCATATGCTGAATAATAATATTGTATGTGGTGGTGCGCTAATTTAAATATTCACTTTTTTCAACCCTTTATTCCACTCCACTAAATTGCTCGCAATAAAACTTTTTTCTCTTTCTTTCAACTCTACTACAAACGTTGTTACAACAAAGTAACTAGAAGGCAAAATGGCTTTGCACTAAACTTGCTTCTCGGCGGCGGAGACCAGTTGTGCGTTGCAACAAGAAATTCCATATATATAAGTAAGATCCCATTTATGATATCATTCTTCTCATTCTCCTTCTTCGTCGTCCCTACTACATCCATCCAACTAGCATTATTATATAGAGTTTTTTATAAAAAAAGAAAAACTTTTTATGGTATATACCAATGGCAAGCGAGCAGCGTCCATGATGGTGGTTGGTGTGGTTGATTCTAGCAGCGATAGCATCATGCCCTGCTGACGCTCTCACGTCACGACTCTCTTTTTCCTTTTTCTCGCGTTACTCCAATCTTTAACAAGCATGTGAGAATTTTGTGGAGAGTGCTGAAGAGAGTGAAGATGCTATCTTTAAAGGATGATCGCAAGCCCTCGTGCATCCAACAACATCATCGTCTTCAAGTCTTCACCACCATCAGCAACGTTATAGCATTGGCTAGTCGAGAATCCACCTTTTAAAAAAATGCTATCATCACCGACATCATCGTTATTCCAAAAAAGCAAGAATCAATGTGGCTAGAATAAAGGGGTAAAAAAAGTAAAACCTCGTGCGTTGTTTTGGCATTGTTGGGTTCCAGGAATTAACTCGGGCCATGATCGTGAGTGAGTGACCATTCGTGAAAACTGAAATGGAAAAAAGCTCTCATTTTCAGGTGGACGACACTGGCTGAATTTTAAGTTGGCAAAATTATGAAAAATTATTTTATTGGCCGTTTTAATTTCCTTTTGGCCCTTTCAATAAATAAATGCCTATCATAAAATGTGACAAAATGGACTGAGGCAGCGCATCTCATATGCAAATGAGCAAGTAAATGGCATGGGGAGATACAAAACGCAATATATCATCACAGTGGTTCAAATTTCATATGTTCCTACGAATAGCTGGAATGCAGCCAGTCAAAGTTGACTGATTTTTTATTGAAAATGCTAAGGATTGTTGAGCGATAGGAGTTTCACTTGCGTTGCGACCATAAGAAGATGTAAGACATTGGTATCGCCATTAGTGGTTTGATGCCAAATTGTAGTTATTATTATTATTATTCCTCTTCGGATGGTCCTCCACTCCATCAAGTCCATCATCATCAAAACTCAATCGACATTTTTAGAGAGCAGATCGACCAGGGGAGCAGCCGCAGCCCTTGAACAACTCAATAATAATAGATTGAAGGGGGTTAGTGGAAAAAAGCCAGTTATTGGCAGTTAGTTATATTATGAACAAGGAGGAAAAGGCTGAAAGTGGTGTGAGCCGTGAGCAGTGGCAGTTTGTGCTCTTAAGAATTTCGCACCTTTTTCCCTTCATCTCATCTCTCTTCTTCTGGCGAGCAAGGAAACGCACTTATATATTTTTTTCGACCAGTATTATTGCCACATGAAAAGATCACACCAACCTTTCAATTGCGACCTCTGCAATACCTTCTTGCTCCATTATGTTTATAATATGCTTATGTTTCCCATTCCCGAGGAGGACAAGAAGGTACACCTAATCAATCTTCTTGATGTTGCCTATCACTAATAATATTACTATACTCCCTGCGCTCACGTTGCGTCTCACTGATACATATTATTATTTATGAGAATACTACTTTTAATCACAATAACCAAGTCATGCAACAACTTTATTGGTTTCGTCAGAGTCGGAAGCTAACGCTATTGGTAATAATAATGCGAGATATGAGTGGAAAGGAGAATATAATAATAAATAAATAATATTTATGATTGAACGTTGAGTAGTAAGTGGCAAGAAGAAGAATCCCCCAATTTTTATTGCCTATAAGTTAAGTTACATTATTATTATTAGTATAACTTCCTATAACGGGTGCTACACGGTTGTCGACAATAATACTCATCATAAATACTCGAGCTGTTTGTTAGTGCGAGTGCGTATGCAATGCATCCACTCCCTAAACTTACTGAATTCAAAAAAAAAGTAAAAAGTATGATATTGTGTATTTTTTAAGTATTTAGTTGAGACGATGCTCAACTAGAAAGGAGCCTTGGTTGGAAAATAATTGAAAATATGAAGATGAATATTATTATGAAAACTTGAAGCTTGTTAATGACATCGACGGAGGGAGATGGTCACAAAATACACGTCTTAAAGTTGCATTCTCTCCGCTTTTTTAAGCTGGAGTCTTTTTTCCTTTTTAAAAATAAGTAAACTGTCCTCGATTTTTTATTTTTGAAAAAGTGCATTTTACAGCTTTTGTTCGCAACCACACGTCTTTTCGTGTTTTAGGAGGGAGGAGGATAGATATAAAACATTTGTGGATGTACTTACGTATGTGTATAGATGCGTCGTAGGATGTTTCATTGTTGCTAACAGACTGGTAGTTTATAGACAAGGGTCGTTTGGGTGAATTGCTTATCCGTTAAAAGCGAGTTTTGCTCCTTATACTCAATATAATCATCATCATCATGATTGGCTTATTGGCCCTCATAAAGTTTAAAGAAAAAACCAAAAATAAAAACATTGCATTGATCTGTCTTTTTAAGGCTGAGGCTGAGCTGGCTGATCGTGAGATGGATAATGCAACTAAATGATCTTCTGATCACATGCAAACCAAACCTAAAACGCAATTTCGTAAGAAGTCTTGAGAGAAGAATGTCAAACGGGGATGATGATGATGAAAGTAAAAAGGATAAATTGGTAATAACACCTTCCGTCTTATCGGCTTAATTGCCGTATCACCATAAAATTTGCCCAAGAGGTTCTCTCTGCTCATGGGGATGAAAAGTTGCAGTGAATTGTAATGAATGAATGAATGCATGAATGAATGGGAATGTAAATTGTTTTGGTCGGCTCAATTGGTGAGAAAATGTTTTTAATTTTTTTTTGTAAGATTGATTTAAAAAAACGAAGTCAATTAGCATTCAATTTTTTTATAGGCTGAATCTGATTCTCAAAGACTGTTAGCAACTACTTATTGAAGGAGTTTGAGGTGAGTGCAAAGACAGGATTAGCTCCTTTCCGCCCGATGGGATCGGATCGGATGTGTAGTGTTAGTGTTCAGAGCAAGACAGAATTGACGGGGAATGAAGTTGTTGTGAAGGAGAAAAGCCAAAGGCAGTCAAAACTAGACTAGCCCTTTTCAGCTCAAACAAGCCAAAGGGCTGCCGACAGTTGAAGGAGGAGAGGTTTGTTTGATGTCAAAAAGCCAAGACGCTTTGGCTTTTGGTGTATACAGCTCTTATAGTCAGTCAACTAATACAATATGCATTGTTGTTGTGTTGTCATTGTAAAAGTCTGCACTGACTCATTGTCAGTGGTAAGGGTCATCATCATGAATCGGTTGGACAGAAAACATCAGAGAAGGGTCAAAAGGAGGAAGAAGAAGGAGAAGAAAAGAGAGCTCAAGAAGTAAGTAATATGGAAAAAGAGGAAGAAGAAGGAATGGTTGGTCATAGTCAGGCAGTCAGTCAGTGTGTTTAGGTATATCAAACCATGGTTTTCCCTTTACTTTCGGATACGGAATATCCAGCTTGAAAGGGATGACGACTTTTTTTTTGTGGAAAGGCGAAAAAAAGACGATGCGAGAGAGGGAGAGGAGAGCAATAATAAGTGTTATAAAAGGCGGTTCGAACTTTTAGGCACGCATCTACTTAGGTTTTATTACCCGATAATTTCCAATCCAATTCAGAGCAGCATGAAATATTACAGCTAACGTTGTTTGAAGTGCTGAAGCTAAAGCCTCTTCATTCCGAGCGACAATCACGACTACAGTCTGTCTCTGTTTGCTCTTAGAAGCTGTAACAACTTTTTCCTCGCTATCTATCCTTCGACGACGACGACGTCCCTTTATCTTCAGCGGGGCTTTAGGCTCTATAATATGCTCTTCCGGAGTCAGCCGTGGAGAGGAGAGAAAAGGATGAGAGAGCCGTGATGTGAGGAACAAGTCAGCAAGCACATCAGAAGAACAACGTCGATCGAGGCAGACAGACCCAACCAAACTGGTGATGATATTATTATTATTATTACGATGCCTTCCTATATCATATCCGTATTGAACTTTAGAGGTAGAGAGAGGGAGAGAGAGCAATGTACACAGAATTATTAAGCGGGCATCATCCTTGTATATCCAGACTGCTCTTCTGCTCCCTATTATCATCACATTTTCATTTTTTCATCAAAACTGCAAAAGCACTACGACTACGAGTTCAGATGGCCCCGATCCCCGAAGGTTTTCTCACTTTCCCTTACTTCCTCTTACATTAGAAAGAAATATATGAACACAGTGAGAGTGGCCAAAAAAAGGCTCGTGGGATGTACAACAGGACAGTTCATTCAAATTAAATTTATCCGAAACATTTACTAGTGATATTATTATGTGTGCCCTAAGCGAGCGGTAGTAATAGATGACCGAACGAATCGAATGTGAGGATGAGAGATTTTCCTGTTTAAGTGTAATCCTGATGATGAGAAATGAGAAAAAGGTTTGACAGTCAAGAGCCAGTAATCCTGCAAAAATAATTCAAATTACGCTTTTGATAGGCGAGTCGCTAATTTCAAGATATGCAAACTGATTTTTATCTGCCTTTTCTCTTGTTTCGTCGACCCCCTAAAATTCATTTTTTGGCGCAACCTCAGCCATGCAGAGAATACAGTGTGTCACATTATATTTTCGTTGGCCTCAATGCAATCAAAGCATACCTGAATCCACTCCAGGTATATCTACATACCTTCCTTGTTCCCTAATAAAAGTCGCGCACTGCCCCATCCGCATCCTCACTTTTATCAACACTCTTCTTCTCAATTTGGAAATACATTTAGTCAGCCTAATTCCATGTTTTTGGAGGGTCATATTGGGCTGGAGGGATTCCCTAAAGTATGCTCCATCATGATGTCAGCCTATTTACAACTTTTGGGAATGAGAGATATGCTCTTGGCTGATAAATGAATTATAAACCGGATCCAATTAGCCTAATTGTGGAAGAGAAAACTGATGGATGATAATATGGGTTGACTTTTGACGACGAGTATACGACTCTCGGCGAAATAAAAATTGTCGCTTATTGCCATCATCGTCATCATCATTATTATTAGATGTCTCCACTGTTCAATCTAATTAATTACAGAAGTGAATAATTACTGATTATCATTACTAGAGCAGTAGTATGCAGATGATGATGATGATGATGATGATGATGATGATGAGATGAGGAATCACCCTAAAACGAAAACCCATTGTCTGTCGCTAAAGAGTCTTTTGTTAGCGGAGCATTAAATTGCGTGTGTGTTGTGCTGTTAGGGATGTAATGTAGCATGATTGTATTGTATCAACGTGAATAATCTGACTAAAGGAGGATCACACGGATCATGTTATTATTACGCGCATGGCTAATGCAGGATGAATAACAATGATGATGATGATGATGATGATGATACACCTTTCTTTAGCCTAGCCTATTAGCACATTACGTGCTGTTGACAACTCAACTTTGGAGGATTGGATGGATGGAATGGAGCTCTCTCTCTCTCTCCCTGTAATAAAAATCCCTAATTACATGACAAAATATACATATATCATCATCTCGTCGACGAGTTGAGCCGGATCGAATTGAACCAAGCCCCTTGCTGACATTCAGCCCGTATTTACCCAAAAACGACTGTGCACTCATTTTATTATTATTCCTTGTTGGTTCTCATTGTTCCGTGCTGCTATATTATTATTCTTTGGTGCTTTATGATTTCCTTCCTATAGGAAGAAGAGCCGTATATAAGAGCATATAGTTCTCTAGTTTGTCTTCTTCCTTCCTTATACCGATACGACGGGGATGTTATTATATTACTATTACATATATATTACTACAACTTTAAGGGTAGGCTATAGGTTTTATTATATGGGTGGAAAATTGTGCGTGGCGGACCGACAGTAAATAGCGCGGAGAATGCTGGTGAGTGTGAGTGCAATAGCATGCTGAGCCTTAAACATGTCCGTCCGCGTGAGTGACCGTCAAGTGATACAAGAACAAGATAAAAAGAAAGAAGAATGCGAGAATAGGTACGTGCTCGCTCACTCCGCGTTCCCTCTGCCTCTACCCAAACAAACTTGAGAGAGAATCGAGAATAAAGATAGTTTTGTGATGATGATCCATGGTGAGCACCTTACCGGGAAAATGTCACCACTCTTCTCAATCTCCTCGAAACATGCTGCTTTATTTGCTTGCAACAATGCCTCCATTTCACATGCAACAACACCCTCAAGTAAAGCAAAGCAGGCACCCTATCTCACTCACTCCAAATGCGCCTATACTCACTCAAACAACGCGACGACGACGATGACAATAAGACCCCAACTAACTTGTTGATGCAATGCGATATCCGATCCGCCAGAAAGGGATTTATTATGTTCACTCACTCACTCACTCTCCTCTTCTGTCTCTCTCTCTCTCGCTCCCCTGATCACTATTGAAGAATGAGAGTTGACAAGAAGAGAAAAGTCAAAAAGTCGAGAGAGAGGTAAATAAAGGTGGAATATAAGAAGGAGGATCCCTTGGGTTATTGCATATTATAAACTCATAAATGATTTCCTTCCCATTTAACTGTTCATCTCACTAAATATTATTACCGTTCAAAAGTCAGCAACAAGACTCAATAGAGACCCTTTTACATTTTGCTGTTCCTCCTCCTCCTCCTCCGCTGTCCCTTATTTACTCGGTCTGACGACAAGTGGGAGAAAAGGGATCAGGGATGGCTGGATGTGCAGCAGGAGCAACAACACAACAGGTTTATTCTATATCTCTGTCTTCTGACTCAGTGATGATGATATGATGATCCTGTGGAAATGTTATGGGGAAACATCTTCTTCTTATCACATCTTCTTCTCCTTCCCCGTGCGTGAATGCATGCCTTCGTCGGTCGGAAGAAGAAAGGACTGACTCTGTTTTTGCTCGGGGAGCTCAACTTAATAAAGTCATAATATGCACTTCTTTCTTGCAATATAATAATATAATTTTTATTTCCTTTTCCAGGTTTCCCTTCAAATGGTTCACATCTTTATAGGTATACCAACTCGGTAATGTAGGGAATAGAGTGAGGACTTGTTTCCTTCGGACACTCTGTTTTGTTATATTGAATATTGTCCCTTATTTCTCCACTTTATGGCATGCAACCAATCAACCATTCCTCGTAATCCTGTCAACGGCCAATTTATGTTTTATTATACGGATTACACCACTGATCAGCCAGCAATGTTTTCCCTAACTGAACAGAAGAAGAACAGAGTCAGAGAGAGAGAGAGAGAGAGAGAGAGAGAGAGAGAGAGAGAGCTCAAAAGGATGATGCGAGTTGATATTATATTATGGGCCTTATTTTAGGGAAAATATTTATTACACATAGTGTTTGAATTCCTCTCCTCTTTTTCAAGGATTAGGTCATCAATTCATCACCTTGTTGAGTAAACCTGGATGGAAAGGGTCCTCTCCTCGCTCAAGAAAGAACAACTCTGGTGCATAATAATAATTTATTACGATTTTGCCATTGCATTGCTGCTGCTGGTGTACATGCAGTTTACGCATTTCTCTAGAGCATCAGCAGAGGAAGAAGAAGAAGGAAAGGAAAGGAAGAGCCTAGAGATGCACAGCTTTATTGACCATCATCACTTATTTTGACTGTTTCAGATGTCATCGGGATAATAACGATGATTATCGTCATGATGGGCTAGGGCAGCCTGACAATCCACTAGAGACACAATAAACAATCAGCAGCGGAGGAATGACGACGACGGTTGTCGTAATTGGTGCAATATTATTTAGACCCGTTGTATATCTTCATTTCATGTACACGCATATTACGGAATGGTCAGTTTGGCTCAACAATGTCAAGCGTAAAAAAGAGGAGTGATCAGCGATACTAAAGACGTTCCTTTGTGAACTGTTGTGTCCTGGGATTTACAATCCGTTGTAAACTGGACAAATAATATAATTATTATTATTACGATTACAGCCCCTATTATCCCAATTTCCCTATACTCTTCATTAGCGATTTTGCGTTTATGGCTGTGCTCATTATTGCAGTGCCTGCCTAATTCCTAATTGTAAATCTTCTTGTGGAAGGTGATGGTGATGTGGGTGCTGCTCTGATGACGTGTGAGAAAAACTCTCTGCCACCAATTAAAGAATCAACCAAGTGCAAATAGTAGTGAGACTCGTAAATGAACTGATTATTATTATTACGTTTACGTACCTTTAGTCATTCACTCATTCATTCAGTTTTCTCCTCCTCCCTCCTCCTACTCGAAAAAAGTTGGAGATGGAGAGCAGACCCTGGGAAAAAAATCTCCCAGTTTGGGAATTCTGCAAATAGAGCGAAATAGAGCAATTGTTAAGAGTATATAATATGCTTCCATCCTGGGAACTTTTTTTGAGGACATGAGAAAATCACTTTCCTGACGAGAGTGGTACTCCAATTTTTTCATCGACTGACGCTCGAGGTTGATACAAAACCTTGAAAAAAACATGACGCACTAGGATTTCGTGTTGACGACGGGTGAACGCCGCTCGAGATGGATGAAAAAGATGTAAGCCATTTTAGTTGAAAGTTTTATAGCGGCCAAGTCCACCAGTAATTACGTCGCAATTAGAAAACAATTTAGATAAAAAGTATTGCCGAGCTAAGCGGATTCTCTCTCCCTTCAAGGAATTATTATAAGATATATCACGACGACCTGTGAGAGGTAATTCTTACTTATTTTCAGACCAGACCATCTTCTTCCCTTTCCCACTGATTTACCTACTACCTACCTATTTCATACAGCCTCGTGTCCTGCTCGAGAGATTGTTGTAGAAGCTCATAAGACTAAATGTAAGTTTTTTTTGTGCATTTGCGTAAAACAGAGCTGGGTTGTGTTGTTTGTGGCTCCTCGTGCGGCTACACCCTTTGCCACCAATGAAAACTCTCAGAGCAATTAACTCTGCCTTTACAGCACATAATTACATTTAATGACTGTACGGCTATTTCATATGCAACTTCAATCTCGCATTTTCGACTGACCTAACACAGAAATAGAGTCTCTCTCTCTGGTTTTCGGAGATGAAAATGGGATAAAAGAAAGACTCACGGCAAACACCGATTATTATTTGCCGTTGCCCACAAAGTTGTTGGTCATCCATCAAGTCAACAACATCCACAGTTCTCTCGACAAATTCAACTGCCACACGCGACCTAACATATAACGCATGGCCATAAACCCTTGAACAATTATTAAAAAATACTTTGTTGTTTCGTAGACTATTTTATATAAAATATAGGTATTATTTGTGTTTGGGGATAGAAAGGGAACTTTGGGACTGCTCGTCATATTTAACAATTATTCGTGAAACAATATAATATAATAATCCATCATCATTTGCATTTTTCATCAAGTTCCTTTTATGCTGGCGGCATTACACGTTGCTGGCTGGCCTAATTTTAATGAGAATTTTTTTTTGCGTTTTCCTTGAGCGCCGCGACCAAATGTGGAACAGGGTGGAGGTGGATTGTTGCTGAGTCACAACAACAAGTTGTATTTAAATGCATCTTTATATTTTAATCGAATCTTTAAGTCATTTCGACGACTACTCCATGTGCCATAGCTATAGCTACTACCTAACTCATCCAGCATAGCATCCTGTTTCTAATTTTATCATTTTTCGGGGATTCTGGAAAGGAATCATTACTTTTTGGGAAGTTGTAAAGATATGAGCAGAAAGGTGGGATGATGATGAGTTTTTGGTATTTCCTCTCGGAAGCGTGTGGCTTGGATTGGAAGAGCGTCGTAGCAGAACAAAGTATGCGAGCCTATTAGCAAAAACAAATGCACATTGTAAAATAAAACCAGTCAGCTTTTAGCATTTTATTCTAGTCATTTGTAGCCGTAATAATCACTCACTCAGCGAAATCCCATTATTGGATTTTTAAGAGAAGAAGAAAAAAGGTGAAATTAATTACAGAAGATATACTGCAATTTAATAGGTAATACAAAAAGGTTACGAGCCACTGTATTAGGGCATTAAGACGGCAAATTGCTCCTCATAAACTACTTCCGAAGTTCGGCTTCAAGAAAGAGGTCTGCATTTTAGCCAACAGGGGCATTCTCTGCAGTAGTTATTAAACTGCAAAAAGGCACCTTAGAAGTTGTAGATGTAGACCACACCACAAAACGAGCGAGCTAATAAAGTGGCTGGTTTGCATTCCACCAAAACCACCACCACCTCCATTTTTTTTAAAAGAAGAAAGAATTATTAGTCATTTTTCGAGAGAATAGTAGTAATACCCGCAGATAGCATTGTTTTGTGGAGTAGTGAGCAGAGACTTAAGAAGAAGTTCCAGAGGGACGACTGATCTTGCGAAATTATAGAGCTTTCTAGGAAGACACCACCCAAGTCGCCTCACTCATCATCATCACACCAATTCCCGAAAGTCAAGGATGATTGCTATAATATAATCATCTTTTTATAGGAATCGTCAAGTCGTAATAAGCAATAACTCCTGGTTTATTGCGAAGCAGTAAAAAGTGCATCGGAGATTGCTTCGTGGAGTGGGGCTATATTCTGCTGCTGCACTTTTTTTTGCAACCAGGTAAGTTACGCATTACAATTTGCAGTGCCAATAATTGCTTTTAAAATTACAAGCGTCAAAAAAGGAAGTTTTCTCCAAAAACACAAAATCCCATTCATCAAAAATGTCGTTAGGCAGGTTGCAAAGAATACATTAAACGTTTCTCTTTAGATTTCACCCACACTATAATTTAGGGTTACGCATCATGGAAGCAGGGTGACTAACTACAACGACATTTTTGCTGTTCTACTTCACCTGAGATCTTCTTTCCTTCTTTTATTATCACTCAATTTAGTACACAATCCTCCGTGACGTGTAATTCACGGACTAAACAATCCATTATGGACACTTGTTTTTAGGATACGCTCAAGTTGCGAACATGCAATAAAAAACGACAAGATTCTTATTCAGGTAGGATGCACGTACATCCATCCATCCATCAAAAGGATTTAATCAGGTTTTCACGGGAAAACTGCGAGAAAAAACCGGGACTTGAATGTTTTCCTGGGAGAGAGTTGCTATAAAATGAGAATTGGCATTTCCGCCTCGATAAAATACATGTTCGAACGAAGTAGTAGTGTACATGTGAAACCTATAGTGCGCTGGCGCTGCGCTCATCATAACACATCTCCATCATAATAATATCTCGTGTTTTTTCCGTTTAAAAACGCGCAACCTCGCAGTTTATCACTCTGGCACCTGCCCATTTTCAATACTACCATTCGGAATTTTAATTGGGATTGCCTAATCAGGATTTCTAACTGTAGTTGCAACATTATGGTAGTAAGATTGGTTTGGTAAGCATTAAAATGTATAACCTTTGCCTTTAGCCCTCCTCTCTTGATTGTTGCAGATTAGCGTCACGTACGTCTCCCCCTTTTCCTCCTCGTGCCATTCAACATCCAACTATTTTACATTAGACAAGCCAAGGACAGAAATATAAAATCCTATTTCCTCCGCAATCTCTCAATAACAGGATCCTCCAACGGGCAAATGTGTTATACATTGTCTTTAAAGGTAAAAAGCTCATTTTTATCAACACCATTCACTCCTATTATTATCAATTACATTTATCAAAATTGCTTTGTTATTATTATAGCTTTGATTTCTTAACTGCTTTTTCGAAATACTGAAATACTCGGCCCTACAGGTTTCCATCATCATCCAATTAAACAGACTCTCTGCGCGTCCAAATAAAAAACTCTGCCTGATTCCGATTCCGATTCCCTTCCTTCTTGCTTCTCCACTGTTCTTTCTGACAATGGGTTTTAGGCCAACCCAAACGCCAACCTAACATAAGAGAAAAAATTTGCGCAATAGTTTTCTAATCTTTTTTTTTACAGTGTGCCATATCTAATGGTGTCTGTAAGTAAACTCCTCTGAGTTATCCTCATCTGCTATATACGAGGCAGCAATATTATTTTCCCTAATCTTCCTTTTCCCCTTCCTTTTCGACCTAAAAGTGTCTAATGCTCACCTCACCTCACCTGCATGCATGCAACATATTGTAACTTTGTACTTTGTAGAAGGAATTATTATGGCGAGATAAAGTGCTCACCAGAAATTTTCCACATATGCGCTCAAAAACAAGTAGCAAAAGTCTTTTTAGAAAAACACTCAAGAGTTGTATTAATTATAGTTGCGATGGGTTTGTTCTGATTAGAAGAGGGTTATGAGTAAAGTGATTTTTCATGTTATTTTTTCATATATTACGCATAATATTATTGTGAAATCTGAGTCCGACCAAATGCAAACCAACTCTAAAAAAGTACCTAAGTGCAGCTAGACTACAAATTGAATCCTTGTATTTCGTAGAAAATAGGATGGATGATGTTGATGTTGCCTACTACACATCCAACAAAACAATAGGCTAAAATATGGCAGCAAAAAGCCAAGCAGCCACTGACAATGCAAATTGTATATTGCAGCCTTTTTCATCACTCCACCTCCACGCCACGTTTCGTTCATTTTCCTTGTTCTTTTCTCAATTGTTATAACAACCGTTGTTGCGAATGTCTACAAGGAAATAATGGGTAAAGTGTTTCAAGATAAAAAAAGAGTGAATAATAATAATAATAATAATGCACAGCTTTCAGCTTTTTAATCTTTGCCGACAAGAGTAGAATATGAACAAGTTTGAATAAGGTCTCTGATGATGAAGTTGATGAGTTTTTAATGCAAAATCTCTGTTTTGCTGTCCTTCATATCGCCATATCGCCATATCGCCGTCGTGCTTTTATACGAGAGCAATAATAATAGACCGAGAAAACCTATGTTAAAATGTTGAGAAATGCATCCTGGTTTTCATCTCTGCCACTGCCACGCCACTACTCTTAAAGTTATGCAAGCGGAATTTGCGGTAAAAAAACTGGAAGTATTGAGAGCAGTTCACAGTTTCGCTACGCATAAAATGTGTAAATGCGCTAATGCGTGTAATATTATTATTATTATCATCATGATCATGTTCATGATGAAGATGATGTAGGGTTTCTGCGGTAGGGAAAGGTTTCGCTATAGAGGCTCATTTCACGAGATAATATTATTTATGAAGTGGTTGCATGCATGTGGTCCCTGAGAATGAATTCTCGAGATGATCATTACAGTGAAAATTCCCCTCGGAACGTTTTATCGATTTGACAAGGAGGAGGAGGAGGCGGCGGCAGCAGCAGCAGCAGCAGGAGCGGAAGGGAAACTCGAGTTTTTAGCTTTTGTTAGATATTCTATCAACGTGGTGTACACTGCTTCTTCTCTCCTTCTCGCACGTTGCCTTCGTTCTTGCCTGGTCTGCCTGCACTCGCCCGTTTTTAGTCGGTCCACTGATAATATCATATTATTATGTGGGATGGAGATGGAGTGAGAGAGAAAACATGGGCTGAGAGGCTCCCTTCCAACATCTCTCCCGTCATTTTTGGCATAGTTAAAGTGGTGTTGTCGGGAATATAGGAAATCCTCTTGCTAGGACTTATGTTGGATGGAAGATAATGTTTCTTTTGATACAGCAGTTTGTTATACCCAGCGATCGCCTCCTCCCTTCGGAATTGACTCACTTGAAACCGATTTGAAGACTGAACACTCAATTTCCGAGATTTATGTGCTATTTTTAGGGTCGTTCGGCGAAACCTAAAAACAGGCTGAGAGAGAGAGAGAGAGAGAGAGAGAGCATGCAATGGGATGATGATACATGCCCACTTAACAGCATTTTATCACACTCCCATAATTCGTCGTCGCCTGATTTTTTGCCTGGGAGCAGAATTTACGAGACAAATTTATATCACTTTACTTTACATTCTTCTTCTTCTTCTTCTTCTTCTGTTTTTTCATAGAATATGTAGGAAATGCTACATGTATGCGAAATGTTAATTGATTCCGGTGGTTTGTCTCTCTTTTTCTTTCGCTTTGTGCAGCCAGTCACACTCTCAACTGAAATGATTTATATTTCAGATTGCATAGAGTTTTTTTTATTAGACATTTCAACCAAGTTAAGTTGGTCGGTCGGTGCTTTGAGGAAATCCGTATTTTTCGGTTAGCTTTGTATGATAAAAACGTTCCTAATCACCGCTCTCGATCCGTGCCCATTCTTCTTGTGCTGACTGCTGACTGGCTGATGTAATGTAGTTGAAGTTGTAGTAGTAGCTGTGTTTGCAGAAAAAAAATGCAAAATTTTACTGGATAAAATGGTTCCAGAGTGTGCGTGGAATGTTGTTGGTCGGATCAGGATTTTAGGCTGAGGATTTGGTGCAGAGGCAGTAATGTGCAGTCCAGTAGTGGCCACGGACGGCGGGCGGCAATAATCGACACAAAAGTGCACCGTATTAAATCTTGCGGCTTTGCTTGGTCATCTTATCTTCATTTTTTATGTAACTTGCATATCCCTATCCCCCCACTAATCTAAAAAAAAAAAAAGTTTAACCAAAAACGAGCATCATAGTAGCAACCCAACTGACCATTTTTATATTGCACCGCTCCTCACATGATATCACCTACTCAAGCTAGATTTGCGGCATTAAAAAAGAGTTAAAAGGCTCATGGCGTGTTTAGCCAATTCCGCGTATCCATCTCACCCTTTTTTCCACTTGCTCAACGCAGCCGACGAAACGAAACTCATGATGAGTGAGAAGGAAAAAATAAAATAATGAAACATTTGCGTTGAGCCTCTTGAGCCTTGAGCCGCTTTTGCGTCATAATAACATTTTTTGCCGTTGCTGTTTAGAACCATCATGGTTAGTTTAGTTGATTGATTAAATCAAGCTCACTTCCATCGACTGTTAGCTTGGTTAGTAGAGGTTTTGGAAGTGATTGAATCAACAAGAATTATAGAAAAAAGGTTGGCTGGCTTTTAATCTGACTGGAGGACAAATAAGGTACCAATAATTTGCACGGCGAATGTTGAAGGCCAAATTTCCTCCCTGCCTGCCCCGGATGTTGTGGAGTGGAGTGGAGGGTGGCTTTCCCAATTTCATCATGAACCACCTTGGTGGCAAGCGCCTTGTCGCAATAATATTCAATTTTCTATCAGTTTCTCAGCATGAAAAAAGGCTAAAAACTGGAGTGTCCACCACTGCTCATTAACTAATCGTAAGCTCTTTCTGCAAGGTTGGATGACACGGACCAATAGGGAGATGACGAGATGAGTGAGTAGAGGGCAGCGAAGGTGAATACAAGCCTCATCTGTTATCAACGGCGTTATATTTTTCCTTGCAATTTTGGTGTAGTGCAGATGGGAAGAGCCAGCAAGCCGACTGTATCCCGCGTGTATAGAAAAAAAAAGATATTATTACTACGAGTGGCTAATAAAGTTGTTTCCAAGTTTATTTGCTAGTTGAAAGCAACCATGATGGCGGCGAGGCAAAATGGGCTTCACCCATTCGCTCATCATCATCCATCATCAAGGCTCTGCTAATGAAGTGAAGATCGACGTGAATGATACGTACAGCTGCCTGGTTGCATGGTCGGAGCGTTAGTGGCTCAATAATACAAAAAAAGAAGAAGAAAAATACAATGTAGAATGCTGAGAGAGAGAGAGAGAGAGAGAGCATGCAAGGGTTATAGCGTCAGTCTGTGAGTGGGTAGGTAGGTGCAGGTAAAAAAAGTAATATAAAAAATCTATCTGCGGTCGCTCAACATGATTACTTCCATTCCATCCCTCCTTCTTCCCTGCATTTTAAAACCACTTTGGTTTCAATTTCAACAAATGAAAAACTTCTTTTTTTCATTTTCCTATGATTACTACTACTACGACGCTCCTCGTGGCATGGCGTCGTCCACTTAACAGGGTTGCAAAATGTGCTAGAAAAAAAACTGCCAGAATTGGGGGTCGCTCGCTGTTATTGCATGCATCCATTCCACATTGTTGTATATTATTATGTTCAATGTTCATTCAGGCTCAATGTTCAGTCAGATTACAACAACGATCAAAGTTTGGACTAGGCTGGCTTTTGCATTCGTTATAATAAGCATGTTCATGTGCATTTTGATACAAATTGTAATTGAGAGGAGAGTAGATAGATATTGCAGTTATTATACTCCCTTGTCTTGTGTGCGTGTAGTAATATTTGTATTTGCACTACTTATGCAAACTTGCTAGAAACCGAAAAGCGAAGAGTCGAGTGAGCGCAAAAAATGAGCAGTTGGTTGTGAGTGTGAGTGTATGCGATAGTGTGGTGGTGGGATGTGAGCAGGGAAAAAGTTTTCTTTTTTTTTTGTGGAGAGTTGAGTTGAGTTTGTGAGTGGAGTGTTGGAAAAGGGCTGGGCAATCCCTTGGGAGGTTGAGGATGATGGGGCAAGAAGCAGAGGTATAGGAGGGCTTAACTTACTTCATTCGGCGGAAATTGGACGGGAGCACCGCCTCAACACTGCAGCCCTCCTCATCCTCTCTTTTTTTACCCCCTACATTTATACAGCATACTACTACTTTAATACATCTCCTATCCTTCCACCACCACCACCACCATTGCACTCTCACCCATGCACCACCAGCGGCGCCCATACACTCCAACGCTACGGTGGACGAAGTTATATCGACACACGGAGGAGCTAGAGAGAGAGACCTTTTTATGCTTTTTTCTCTCTTTCTTTCTTGTTTTTTAGAATAGCAGAGAGAAACTAGTTTTTGTGAAGGCTACTAACAACATTTCAACCACTCCATCCATCCAATGCTCTTCTAAAGCATTGCATTATATTATTGCATTTTTGCATGATGTATGTCTGCCCAGAGATATCTCTTTAATATCAAAAACTTGATTTCTTACCATATTTATTACTCCCTTCCCTATCGCACCCACACAACAGCGAAAACCTTTCTCCTTATTGTTTTTAAAGAGCAAAAAGCACTGACAACTGTTCTACCAACAGCCAACATCGTGTCCTAATTATTGTTATTGGTATATAATGAAACATATGCGTACTGTTAACATGCTCAGCATCTCAACAGCTTGCTTACCTACTATTTACATTACCATACTACTTGCTTTATAAAACAGGGTGACTCTGATGACGATGATGAAGGGGTTAGTGTGGTGGTTGTTTCAGCTCAGGGCCACTCATGTTGTACTCGTTCGTACATAATATGCTACTACCTGCTGCTGCATCACACTAATGTGTAATTAGCAAATAATGGCTGAATATATGAAACTATGGCTCAAACATCATCCCCTATTTTATTCTCAACGCCAGTCTCATCATCATCATCCCTTCCATCTCCATCCACCTTTTCTTTCAACAATGAGAATTCCACTCCAACATGAAGTATGATGAGCAAGCAAATGTTCAATTTTCATTAGTAGCCAACCACAAACATGCTCAAACAGTTTTTATTGTTGGTAATTATTACAGCTAGGCAAAAATCCTTCTTTGTTGGATGATGCAGCTAGAATAATGGCAACTTGGCACAGGGCCGACGACGTTCAAGCCCAACCCTTGTTCTCTGCTTATTTTCATTTCTTTCTATACTGTTTTAATAAGACCGTGAGCACTTCAGCAGGTTTCTCGAGTGAGCGAGCGAATTAAAGCCGCCGCAGCTAGTAAAATATATATGCAGGTTGAGGTGGAGCAGGCTCAATTTAATTTTTCTCTCTTTTATTCTCTCTCTCAACGATCCGACCAACCAGTTATTCGCGATTGCGAAAGATGGTTGACTGACATGATGGTTGTGAGTTTGAGTGAGTGAGATTTTGTTGAATTTGCGTCGTGTGAAAGCATTTAAGTGGTGGAGTGGATATATATGCGCACACCAATCGAACCCACCAAACCCATTAACGTCCTGGTAGTAATTGTAGAAACAATAAGCATTTAGACTTTTTTTGTGTCGCTAGTTTAATTGTTCAAAGATATTTTATTTTATTATTTGGTCTGCCATCCCATTCTCATTTTAAGCTTGATGGAAATGGGGGAATAATAAGCGTGTAACGACGACGAATTTCTCCCTTCCTGGGCGACTCCCGGGCTGTGACAATGACAATTTCCATAATTTGTAATGTGTAAAAAAAAGTTGGGGAATGGGAGCCTCGTCGACTCTTGAAATGGAAGAAATTTTCTTACAATTAGTTGGTGACTATTTAGAACGTTTGTAAACAGTTATTGAAATGCCCAAGGAGCCAGTAAGCTAATCAACCGCGATCATTGTCGCCCACAAAATTACAGAAATACTAATAATGAGTGTGGTTCGGAGTCAAAAGAAACATTACAATTACAATTAAAAGAGGGAGAGAGAGAGGAATTGGAGGAGTGTGTGAATAAAGCAGAGAATCATCATCAGAGTGAGAAGTAGTCCAAAACGGAGAGGCTTTTCCTTTGGAACAAGTGGCTGAGAGTTGAAGTGGTACACTGGGTTTTTCAGTGGGTCCCCAGTGATCCATTGTACATGGCCTAACTGGTCCCTTTGCTCTCGTATCAAAAAGTGGAGAAGGATCCTGAAATACAAGTGATTATATCTATAACTCCACTCTCAGCAACCACAATCAACAAAAGCTATATCCGCTCTTTACTGCTCGTTACAGCGGGCTAAATGCAGAAATCAAACCAAAAATCAGAGTCGTAACCTCCATAATAATGCCTCCAACAACCACCGGATAGAGAACCGGAAAAAGAGAGAGAGAGAGAGAGAAAAAAAAACCCTCCAAGTTTGTTTCAGTTAATATTATTGCGCTGTAACGTCCCTCCCTCCATCTCAAACGTTTCTCTTTTTCCTTCTCGTCTCAAAAAAACTTCTTGGCTATTTCGTTTGTGCGTGCGTCTGATTTACATTGCGTTATGAACTGAACGTTGATGAACTAAAAAAAAGTTTTATATAAAAAATTAAGGAAAGAGTGGAAAGGAAATCTGATTGTGAGGAACACAGAGGTACTGCACGTCTCTCTCTATTTTTTAAAAACCTTTTTAAACACTATTTCTTGACATTTTACTAAAATGCGGAGTTCTGCTCAGGTTTGAAAAACTAGAGCATTCATTGTTGCAGACATTTAGGCATTGATAATATGGTGTTGGAGAAACCAAGGTATTTCGAGTGCGGCCTTGTCCCTCCCAATTCACTACTTTAAGGAGCTTAAAAATTGAGTTCAAAGCTGCATTCTGCATTATTTCATGCATACCATAACAATATAGGTAGTAATACTTGTAAGCTGACTACAACCCTTTTTTGTGCAAGTAAGAAGGATGCAAATTCAATGAGAACCTAAAGCAGCATTCCTTTTTGTTATTATGAATCATGAAACTACCCGAACGAAGCTCTGAAAGTCTACGCGGTTCAGAACCAAAAAAAAGTGATTGTGTGACACTTTCTTCTCACTAAAAAAATTATCCTTGTCACATTGTTTGTTTTTTTTTTAAATATTTCGGCCAGACTTGCTGGTACAATGAATTGCTGGGTCGTGAATGATGTTTGCAGCAGCAGGAGGGTACCTCTTCTTCGGTAATAACACGGGAGCGAGAGGTGCGATGAGATTATAGGCACGTCGGTCGTGGTGAATGGATGGAAGTTGTCATGTCATGCACTCAGATTGTGCTTGGACACAATACCTACCATTTCCACACATTTTCATTCTACTTCATGTATCCCAATATTATGCTGCTATGCTGTGTCCAAAAGTCAAACCTTTTTTTATAAGGTTGAAACCCTAGCCATGTAAAAAAAAGTCCTCGGCTGCCAAGTCTTTTTGATGCTGATGGAAAAGTAAATGTAGAGAGAAGAATAGTGGGGTAATGTCTTGATTTGTGTCTTGAGGGTCACTCTCAATTCAGCTCAAGAAGAAGAATATGAAGAAGTAAATTTGTGAACAACATTGTTGTAAGGGAAAAGTCTAAAAGTGGAATGAAGAGAATGAATAGAGAATGCATAATATGGGTTTTAGGCAGAGGCTAGTGGAATAGGGTAGTGGTGGAGGTGGTTGGTGGTGGTGGTGGTGCATGGATGGTGGTGTTGAGTTAAAGGATAGCATTAGTATCCCAAGTATGCCTGTCCATGTTACGAGTGGGAGTGAGCGGAGGCTTACACTTGCTTTTAGTTAAAGCTGCATGGCATTTTGTATTGTATTTTCTGTGTGTATATGATGACGATGATGATGAGTTGATCAGTTGAAAAATTGTTTGCCTGATCCAAGACGCTTTATGTATACATATATTTGAAAAGGCAGGAGAGAGAATTGCAGGGAAAAGGTTAGTGGGGCCAGGATTGAAGCAGGCGGAGTGTGGCTGATATTACGGAGGTAGGTAGTAGGTAGGTAGGTAGTCAGTAGTCAGTAGTTCAGGCAGTTCAAAAGCAGGATACATAATATAATACCATCAAAGTTGGCTTTTTGGACCTCGTCGTCGTCGCTCTCGTCATCGTCATCCTCATATCAGGATCGCATTTGAGTATTGAGAGTAGAAGAGTGCCCGGAGAGAGGAGCAGATAAGACAGGCCGAATCTGCGTGCATGAGTCTAGTTGCTCTGGAGTTGTCCCAGTGTGAGCACCTTAGTTTCTTCCCGTCGCCAAAATTTCAACAACCTTTCCAAAAGGAAAAAAAGAAAAGTTAAATGAGTTGTAGCAAATGTGTTCAGAGTTCAGATAGACAGGGAGAGTAGTAGTAGTAGTTGCAGTGGTGCATTATTATCAATTAGCTATTTTTATTGCCATCAGAGTAGTTTGTGGTGTGAGTTTTACTAGCAGTTCTATAATTAGCAAAAAATCATCATTTCTCGGTTGACAATTTTATTAACAGTGTCTGCTCAGTTATCATCAACAAAACAAGGGCAATATAATTGAAATGAAATATTATTTGTTCTCGAGTTTTTAGCGGAGACCTGTTGTGGTTGATGAGAAAGTGAGAAATCGGGGAAATAGGTTTGCAGCAAGCATTATTTGATTTTTTGGAGTGAAAAATGTGTGGGCTCATGAAACTGATGAGAGTTGTGCAATTGTGAAGTTAGTTGAGCAGGAAATTTTAGGATATTTTGATTTTGCTCTTCTTGTTAAAGCCGAGGGAGAAAGGATTCTTGATAAATCACGGCGGACTCGGTTGATCCCAGCGTTTGGAGAGGAGGTGTCGTCAGGGGTGGTGAAAACTTTTGGAAAAATCATATTCCGACGCCTGTTTCCCCGCTCGTGGGGAGGGAAGAGGAAGGGGACGCGGAGGGATTCAGTGAATTCGCGGAGGAGTGTGGTCGTAGGGCAAGTGAGAGCACCTGGAAAGGTGATAACATGGTGTCACACTACAGTCCAGCGACAGCCTTTGCAATGTTTGGTCGAAGTGGATCTGGTTATCACCACCATCATCATCATTCGCCTCCAACTCAGAATCACCCTTATTTTACCCCAGGAGCCTACGGAACAGGCTACCACCATCACAATCCCCATTCACATCATGCTAGCCATCAAGCAGCAGCTGCGGCAGCAGGATCTGGGGGAACTGGCTCACCGGTTGGAGCTGGACTTGGAGCTGGTGCTCTCCCTGGTGGTGTAACCTCCACCCAGTTCTCCCCCACCATGGGCGCCGCCGACTTTAACTGTAATCACCAGTACAACCACTTTGGAAATATGACGCCGGATTCCATGGCTGTAGCCGCCGCAGCGGCTGCAGCCGCCTCATCCCCGTGGGCCACTCAATCCAGCATGTACAGTAGTGCCTGCGCTGCAGCTGCCGCAAGGAACGCTGCAGCAGTTGCCGCTGGGCTGACCTCGGTGACTGCCCCACCCCCGCCTCCACCCCCTCCCGCACCACATGGCGCCACGTACGAGGAGTGGAGTAGTGCCGTCGGTGTTAGTGGAGGTCATTCTCATCATCCCCACCATATGCACCCGCATTCCTACCAGCATCACCCTCACCACCACCATCCGTCCTTTTACAATCACCATGCTAGCGCACAACAACCCTCGCCACCTAGCTCAACGCCAAGTTCGCCCAGCTCCTCTCATAGTCCCAGTCACCATGTGTACAGTACCTCCAGCACGACCCCCAACAACAACACTAGTAATAATAATAATAACAACAACTCAACTCCGTTCAAAACCGAGTTTGGTCCTTGTTCCGGTGGAAACAATCAGGTAAGAAGTCAACCTTCCAACTATTATTACAATTACTATTACTTACCTAGTTCTTAAATCAGTAGTTTTTCAACCTCTCTTTCTCACTCGCCTCTTTGCATGCCTTAGATGAATGACAATCTCGACAAACTCATTTATTTCATCAACCTCTGCTCATGTGTCAACTGACGCAATCAAACGTTCTTTTTGTAATTGCTCATTTTGAGTTCATTGGAGTAGTAGATATCATGGTGATATATATATATAAACACTTGACATGATCGTTAAACATTTACTTTCTCCTCCTTCCTGTTCCCCTTGCTTGCTCTCGGGGGGACTCGCTCTAATAATTTATATGTTTCTGACGGGAAGTGGGAATGAGAGGAGGGACAGAGGGTAGTTTGCGAGGACACAACAAACATAATATGTTTCCATTTCCATCATACTCGTTCGTCGGACTACTCATCCTCTTGCTAGATCTTTTTGTCTGTATTCCACTTGTGTCTGCCTGCTCAAATAAAGCATATTATTTGAGTTGAGTGTTGGGCAACGCAAGGATGAGCGGAACAGCATTTTCATCATCTTGTTTTTGTTTTTGGCAAATCAGGAGGGCTCTTCCCAAGAGATGCAGGGGACGAACCTAGGGAATTCAACATCTGTAGCGGTAGTGACCTCAGCAGGTCCCAGCATTGGCACACCTCATTCGCCAGACTCTGGAATGGCGATTTCCGACGGTGTCAGTTCCTCCGGTTCACCTGCGACGAATAATGGACAGCAGTTCCATCAAACCCAACATTGTCTCGGTGGCCCTAGTTCAAATAGTAGTGGGAGCAGCTCGACAAATCACTCTTCCAGCGGAAATCCTGGTGGTAATACTAATAATAATAATAGTGGAGCGGGTGGCGCTGGAAATAACGGGAGTGATGGGAGTCAACAGACGCAGCAGCAGCAGCAGCAACAGCAACAACAGCAGTTTGGCACTTCAGGGGGAAACATGATCCATGGCATGGCCAGTCACCACAATCATCATGCCCATGCTCATCTCCACAACATGAATAGTAATCATCAAAATTCCGGAAATCTCAGCCACCACCACCACCACTCTCATCACCAATCTCTTGTCAATAGTCATCAAAATGGCCTTGTCAACGTGACGAGTAGCGGGCGGCCCACGCAGGCCAGGAGTCCCTACGAGTGGATGAAAAAACCGACTTACAGCTGCAGCAGCAGTGGATCTAACCCATCCTCTGCGAGTGGTAAGCTAAAAAAAAACTAACCAATTATTTAATTACATATCTATTTTCTATACAACAGCTTTCTTGCTACTATGTCAAAGTCAAAGTTATGCTGCTTATTTCGTAGTTAATAGTCTTTCTTTGGCCCTGCCATCAAATCAATGCACCTACGCTTAAATCAGTTGGCCTTTCATTCCATCCAGAAAAATATTTGGGAATCCAGATTTACCTATTCATGTATTTGAGGCAGATTGTTGTATTCCGATGACAAGTTTGAATTCACATCTTTTTCCTAAACAATTTCAAGTTCTTTCACAATTAAATAATGAGATGAGAAACTCAATCTTGCATACAATATTGACGAAAATAAGAGAAAAAGTGGTGGAAAAAACGTTGAAAGTAGGTTTTAGCAAGGAGTTGCGGATTTTGGGGCAATGTGATAACTCCGTGTAATAATCTCAAGTCAGCCGATTCCATTCCATCTCTTTCATTCTCCATTCTAGACAACTCATAAAATAGTCATAATAGTCATCATGATTATTAGCTAGTCTGTTAGTTTGGTGCAGCAGTGAATAATTATTTATTTTTTGCATGTTATTCAGTGCACTGGTATCAATTTTTCGATTTTTTCTCGAATGGTAGTTGGTCGTAGTGAGAAACGGGTAGAGGGAACCGACCGACCGACCGACACTGGGAGGAAGTGTGTGTAAGTAATAGTGTGGACCTATTTGTTACAACCACACAAGACAAAAAATTAAGTGTTTGGAAAAGTTTTATGCGAGAATAATACGAGAGGAATATAACTCTCTAACTGACCATATGGTCGTGTGTGTCAAAGGGAAAAGTGGTCCTAAAACATGTCGTAAAGTTGGCGTAAAAAGAAAAGAAAGGGTTAGTTCGGTGGAGTGTCAAAGCGGAAGCTGAATAGCCACAGAGGCATTTCTAGCAAAGTAGCAGTAGCAGTAGTAGCCCGGAGTGCCAAACACGATGCAAACTCACAAGTTGTCATTCTGTGGAATTCTCTTTTTTAAAATCACCGACTTTTCCCTTTTTGTCCCTTGCTCCCCTGTAAATAATAGGACTCCTGGGGTTGACTCAAAAAAAAGTTTATATCTTGTCTGCCGTTCATCCGACGTTGTTGTACTTTTTCACTCTATCATCTAGCCGACGCTCCCTTTTTTCAAGGGTTCTCAACTCTCCTCCTTGCCCAAACTAAAAAAAAAGTTGATGTGGACTGAGTGAGAGCATTATTGAGCTTCATATCAGAAGTGGTTTATATCTCGCCTTCTCGGTTTCATTCAGCCCGTTTTGGCACGGTTATGGTTTACGCATCCCATAAATAGTCGGATCAAACCTCCATAATATTGAATCTTGTTAAAATGCAATGACGAAAATGGTCACTTAGGAAGCAAGCAATAGGAAGAAGGCTGACTGACTGAAAATGGGGATCATCAGGGCATGTTTGTTTGCATTACATCATGGGTTGCAATATGGTCAGTTGGTTGCATTAGGGATGAATGTGTCACAAGGAGATAAGTTAATTATTCCACGACAACATTCCGTTAGGCCCAGAGAGAACTGGCAATATTGTTGTGTCAGTAGTAATTCAGTTTTGCAGTGGTGGAAAAAGTCACCCAGGAAAAGTCAACTCACTCTCATCGTCAGATAAAGATCTAAAAAGTAGCACGGGTCAGTGACGACATGGAGGCAACGAAGGGCGCTAATGGAATACCTTAATCCGTTCCTTACGATTATTATTTGGTGGAATTCTATCTCTCTGTGCCTATCTATCTAGCCCATGTTCCCCGAAGATAAAGAGGATTGACTTGTTCAAAGCAAAAATAAGTATATTCAACGTCTCTGTCTGCCCGCATGCATGCATTATCGCTCTCTTTCGTGTTTCCACTTTCCTAAGTAGTTCTCTAAAAGTCAAGGGCCCTTCAATCAGGAGAAGTCACGTCACTAAAATAGAGGATAGTGTAGTAATAGAGATACTTATATAAAGTATTTTTCCAACGAAACGGAGGAGCGAAACGAACCTCCGTTTTCACTAAATTTGCCTGAAAAGAAGGACAGTGTTATTCTTTAAAAAAAATCCGTGAGCTATGCTCATACGATTATTGTACAAGGTATTGTCATTTTTGAAGATAGATCAATATAAAATCTTAGGAGGAGCGACAGACCGGCATCTCGAGAGTCGACAAAAACGTTGTTACAAGACAATGTATAGAGTCGCATTGAGGAACGGTTTGTTTTGACTAGGGGAGCATGACGACCTTTCATCATTGTTTGCAGTTTTGGTGTGCGGAGGAAGTGATACTGTTTGTAAGTAGGTAGAGCTCTACCCTGTAAAACATGAGCTTTTCCCCAGTAAGTCGACTAAGTCAAGAAAGACGAGCGTTAAAGGGAGCAGGAGCACAAAGGGCGCATTCAATGAGCACAGGGATATTATGGGGCTAATAAAGAGATCAGAAATCACTTGGATGCTAATGCAGTGCTGAAGAGGAGAAAACCACTTTGAGAGGAAAAAATATACATACCTACATACATATAGTAATACAAGCAAGCAAGTGTGCATAATTGTAGCAACAAAGTTTTAAGTTGTAGAGCTGCTGCCTGCTGCCTTTTTGGAAGTGAATCCCCGAAGGGCCCATCATCAAACTTGTTATCTCTCTCTCTCTCTCGTTTTTGGTGTTAGTAGTTGTTTGGTAGTGAGTGTGGAGTTGTAGAGGTAAAAGTTTTTGAGGTTAACAAGAAGTCATCTATATAATATTCTTCTATCTCCGCATGCCTCATATGATGATATCCTTCTTAAATATTATTCAGTTAAAAGGAGTGCTGCTGCGTAAATGGTTTAGGTATATAAGGAATTATGAATTTTAGGGACCCTTAGCAGAGCTCACTCCTCTTCTATCCTATCTGGCATATTATTATACTCCATTTATTTGGCTGGGGCAAAGGCAATAATTGTTTATTGCTCTGATCCCTATTTCTCGTATTTTGTGTATTATTTCGGGATTTATTTACAAGAGTGACTTTAGCAGCTTTTTCCTCATATTTTTCTTGAAAGGACAATATTATTATATTATTTTTTCTTCTTCTTGAAAGGGACTCTTTTTTTTGGTTTTAGCAGGATGAGAGAGAGAGAGGACTAGTTTGTTGCAAAGTGGAAATGTTGGGTTGGTTGGTTGGTTGGTTGGTGCGTGTTATTTAGGTTCAATATTATATTTTCCTTTGGGGTTTCATTCTTCTTCTTGTAACACTTGTTCGTGCCGAAATAAGGCAGAGAAAAACAAGATAAAGGATGGATTCTTAGGAGGACAGAGAGAGAGAGAGAGAAGGCTTCTTCTTCTCTCGTGCCCCCTGTCAAAACAGAATGCATCCCTCCCGATATCACGACGACCATTTTCCCTTTCCCGATCTCCTCTGTAGTATCATGAAAATCATGATGTTCAGTAGTCAGTTCATGACATCCATCCTCCCCACATACTTCAAACTAAACTCATCTCATCCTGACTGCTTCTCTGTTGTTTGTTTGTTGCCCTACAACAAGTCAAACTTTTTTTGAAGTTGTTGTATTGTACGTATGTACGTACGTACGCAGTTGTGACTTTAACATCATAACATTTTTTTTTCCTCTCGACGAAATAATTCTCTCTCTCCTTCGTGTTGGGATCCCTCAGTCCCTCCTTTTGCATTATGCTTTTCTTGTGTCCCTTGTCCCTTGCGATAGTGATACCACTGATGAGGTTGTTCACAATATTTACCGACAAATGTCAAAAGAATCCCCTGTTGAGTATACACACTTGCCAACAAACCCAAAATGATTGCCACCAGCCGTTCTTAACATTCCTCAAATGTATGCACCACGCTGGTTCACCACCATAAAATTACTCACAATTTTTTTCCCTTCTCAATTGTCTCTCTCTCTCTCTCTCTTTTTCCTTCTACTCATTTCATCCATTTTTTTGCTCTTTTTTGATTTAAAAAATAATAGCAATAGTTAAATAGTAGGTAAAATATGGCACAAGACTTGGCACATATATGGATTTAAATTTTTTTTTGCTGCAGCAGCGTCAGAATCAGAATCAGAATTATTGAGGCTGAGAATTAAAAGTATTCTTGCCAAATTTGCTTTCATTTCGACTGACTTCAAAGTCCGCCTTCTTTTGTTATGTTTTGTCCGTCCGTGATGAAATGGTGGCAGTTGGAATTGAAAAAATGACGAGTTATCTAACACCCGATTTAATCCCCCAAAGGTTCCGCCAGATTATTATTTGTCGGCGATTTTAATTCGTTCAGCACAAGTATCACTCAACGTGTGTACTGATAGCACAGTATTAGTTGTAAATTTACGCGGAACAAAGTAAACACAGCATTCAGCAGCATTTGCATCGATAAAACATTTCGATAGGAAGCCTGCCTGCGCCCATGCATGTTCTACCACCATGCACCACCGCCACCACCACCACCACCACGACTCACTACTGTATTATGTATTATTATTACGAATCATGGCGATGATGATTAGTTTGCTATATATGAAATGACTGATAAAAGAAGCAGCCCCTCCTGCCCTCCCGTGTGATTCCACCAGTTCCCTCCTTTTCATATTACTACTACGCGAGAACAAGAAAATCACCCAGAATTATCCTATTTAGTAAGTAGTTGTAGTTTAGTGGTTAGTAATGATGATGATGATGAAAGTGAAAAACTGAGAATCCAAAACGAATCTCTCTGAACTTATCCCGACACGACCGACCGCATTTAGTAGCTCCTACTACTCCTGCATAATAATATTCATTTTTCTCCTCTTTTTTTTTATCATAATCGCAACTTTGGTACAATGCTAATCTGCATGCTCTCATCTGGAATTATAATAATTCGTTTTTTACGTATTCGCTGGATGAGCGTGGATAATATGGCAGAGCAGCATTGTGGAAAAGCGCTTGATCTTACCGTTTTGTTGCATGACCTCAGGCTGGATTTTGATGATAAGTCTAAAGCTAATGGAAGATCAGGCGATCAAGTTCCGTCGGAACTTTTCCTCGGTTTTATGTAGTGTATCATCGCGCTTTTGATGATTATCTTTGCCAAGTTGCGATTGAAGTTGTTTAAACTTCTGAAAGGGATTAGCTGGATGCTGCTGCTGCTGCGCACCACCACCACCACAACCACACCGCCGTTTTGTTGCCTGTATCATGTTCTGTGCTTCATGTGCTTGTTGTTTTGATATTGCAAATCTCGAGCTTTGCCTTTGCTTCGGCCCACTAATTTAATTTCCCTAGAAGTAGCGAGCCACCGACGAATTGAATTGCATTGCAAACTGACGTTAAATGTATCATTTTGGTTATTTGCAGCAAAAACAAGAACGAAAGACAAGTACCGTGTTGTTTATTCAGACACTCAGAGATTGGAACTGGAAAAGGAATTCCATTACAGCCGCTACATTACTATTCGCAGGAAAGCTGAGCTGGCTTCCATCCTCGGTCTTTCCGAACGACAGGTGCGTATAGTATACTTGCGTATTATAGTGAATGAATGAAGTAGTTGGAATAACTAGAAATCGTTTCGAAATTGATTAAAGTGGATGAAAAAATAACATATTGAATGGTTATGAATTGCAGGTGAAGATTTGGTTCCAAAACCGACGTGCAAAGGAGCGCAAAGTTCAGAGGAAACGTGAGGAAATGCTCCAGAGGGAAAAGCTGGCGACAATGGTTCACATGCAGAATGCGGCTGTCGCTGCTGCAGGTGGAATGGGTGGCCCAATTTGCCAGCAACCAAATGCCGGTGGCGTCCCCCTATCTGCACTCATGTAATAAACTCTACATTTGCTAACAACGAGTAGTTCTGATCATCATCACCTTTACAACAATACACTCGACTCATCCTTCCTTTTTTTGGGATGGATCACGGATCATCATGGATCGGAATTAGCTGTAATCGTCGAGTTAACTACATAAAAACTAATCCTCAGAATGCCGATGTCCGATGTTAATGTCAGTTTTATTACGATATAATACACAATAAAAAAATATAAATGTAGTACGCCTACGGTGGTGAACGGGAAAAAGGATGACATTGATCTTTATATAATTATTGTTATTATTATATAAAATAGTAATAAAATACGAACAATTGCATACTAAAATAGTCATTTATTGTAACATATTGTACATACTAAAATAACAATAATAGCTATTAGTACATACTATGATTAGGTATATAATAATTAATTGCTCGGATTTAAAGTACAATTATAGTTCTATTAAAGTTTATTCTATTATATAACAAGCCGTGTACTTAATAAGTCAACTTTAAAAAAACTGTTAGTTTGTGGTGCACTCCAGCACTTTATAATAAGAATACAGATATATACCTCCTATATATATATACTACTACATGTGATTGTAAAAATATATTAAAAAATATTGTAAAAAGAGTAAAAAACTGGAGAGCGTAAATTATAAACTGTCCCTGTAAATAATAATAATAGTAATGATAATAATATGAAATTGAGTTATATTAAAAAAATAAGGAGCAAATGGCAAACTACTACTGCTACACTACGAAACATTATTATTATTATTATTATTATTATTATTATTATTATTATTATTGTTATTGTTTAGTAGGATAGGTAGAGCTACTGTGTCAGATTAGAGCAGGCAATAATAACTAACTAACTACTTACGTAACGTACTTACTACCTGTGCATTCATGTTATTACCCTGTTTAGTTGTAGACGTAAAAAAAAACTACTAAAATTTATATTACGTAAATTCCAGTATAGCATTGAAGGTGGCAACTATTCCTGCTTAATGTAATTTTATTAATACTTGACGCAATAAAAACAACAAATTATTACAAATAGTACAGACAAATTTAGATTGAAATACCTAAGAATGAAATGTTAGCCAGATTTATTTTGGATTTGGATACGGGGGAGAGGGGAGAGGAGAGTGGGACATGCAAAAGGGCTGTTATTCGGATTTCATGAATTCCCTTTCTTCCTTTTTCACTCATCATACTCGTCATTACATTAAATAGGTGCAGTTATTCGTTTTGCCTCGCTCGCATCACACAACGCTTTTATACCAAGTTTCTAACAGATCCGATTTTATCCAATTCAGGAATTCACGCCTGGACCAAGCTTACATCAGTAATATATTATGTAATCCGAGAAAGCATGGAACTTGGAGCGGATGTTGTTGCCAGCGAGCGAGTAACTCATGGGTACCATGATTATCTCTACAAATAATACTAAAGCCGAAATTACTACCATATTATTTTGTCTCATTTTTCGAAGTTCATGAGTACAAAATAGAGTTACCTAGTCTAAATTGTAATCTATCGAGTTTTAATTAGCTGGACACCGCAATTGTGTTAAATTGTACTGTAAAATAAGTATTTTGTTTTCATGCATTAAGAGTTTCTCAACTCCAGCAGTTTTTTTACTCATATATGCAATTTATTACTCTCTGCTACAAGATTTCTTTGTAAATTCATTTTCATAATCAAAATATGTAAATCAAAATCACTCAAATGTCTCACTCGAGTCTTTTTATGCGACAAACAAACAAGAACAAAAATGTTTCACATCATGCAGCAGTACTCCTACTACTCCTCCAGCTAACGTATAAAAACACGCAGAATACTGCATTTGCACGGCATGGCTCCTTTTCTTATTGACAATCAATACGTGCACAACGCAACGCACTGAAAGCGTACAACTGAAGTTTTTAATTGTATTTAATGTAAAATTGAAATTGGCAAAGTTTCCAAATTAAATCAGTAACTTTTCTTTCCTATTTGTCATTACATTCCTGCCACATTCCTTCATATTTTCATTTGTAGACAACCTAAGTACAAACGTTTCTCACACACCATCATCGTCATTGTGCACCACATTTCATCCTAAAAACCACACTACCGGAAATCCACCTCAATATTATTCAACTGCTCACTGAATATCCCAGCCTCGCGGCAGCACGACTTGAGCAAGTTGAGAATCACAAATTGTGCTCCTGACATAATATGTTAATTACGGATTACAAATGCTATCTAAAGTAACTGGTACATCGTTAAACTAATAAAGTACTTGTTTAAATTAAATTCGCCACGTTTGTATCCCTATTATATGGTTATTATTTACTTATATAATGAATCTTTTTCATCAACGGCAAAACCCCATTTATTGGTTAGTTAGAGCGAATAAGAGCAAGGCGAATATATAAAGCTCGACAGATATATGTCTTTCCATCAATGATTTGCTTGAATCCTGTTTCCAGCAAGATTGCTAAAATTACAGGAAAGCTATAAAGCAAATGGGCATGAAAACTTGTTTAATCCTTCTGAAGCAGCACTGCTACATTTTGTTGCAATTACGAAGGAGTGAAGTGATGTACTGAAGATTTTACATACCTACTCCTTTTTTTGGTGAAACACGCTTACACGCTCGTTATATTTAATAGCAATTTGTCTGGAGTTGTGGAAATTCATCTGCTTCATGTAAACCAGTAGTAAATAGTAGCCAGTAGTAAAACCAGTTGGTTTACTTATTGTTAGTAATTTGACACTTGTCTGTACTACAGAAGTAAGCTGAGCCTGTAATTAGGTGGTTACTAGTATTTTCGAATATGTTACATTTGTACATTGTCGGTTGCGCAAATCTGGGACAACCGGAAACCTGCTGAAACCATTCCACTTCATTGCGGTTCATAATAATAGGAAAGCTAAAACTCTTTCCTAATATATATGGAGAGCCTGATTTCAGCCTATTTTGCGATCCATTCGATAATACTTTGAATATCATGCATACTTTGTGCCATTTGCAGACTTTTACTTTTCAGCTCGTTGACGATTTAAGCTCTACCCGGCATCTGAATATAAAAATATTACAGAATTCTTGCAACATCTTGTCTGAGCAAAATCATTGCCACGCTCCACGCTAAATGTGTCATTAAGAAGGTCATAGGGTATGCATATAACTTTACTCCTGGTTAATGGGCCGCAAAATTATGCAAAAACTGCTTTCAGCAGTGGCAGTAATAATGCAACGCAAAGTCGACGTTCTCTGCTGCTGTCTTTAAACTTTGAGGTAAAAACAGGTAGCTACATGACGATAGTTACGAATGTGCTACGCTGCGCATTGAAAAAAAGGAAGGAGGATGGATGAGTGGAAACTCAACTTGAGAGTTAAGAGCACAATAATAATGCATAGTATTCAAAAATATATAGTGTTCAAGCCATTTTTAACCTGAAAGTGATATAGATATAGATGGAGAGCGAGAGGCGGCAGGTTGCCGTCAAGTCAAACAAAGCAATTTTGGCAATTTATATTAATCGCTTGTTATGGAGCAAGGCTTAGCATTGATATGAATGTGCTCCGTGCTCACCAACTAACGACTAACGACTCCCTCGAACAATGGTCGACGACAACATGTACATCGTACATCCTTTCCCTAATGAACAACGCTGCTCGCTCAGCCTTTGTTTCTTCCTTCGGAATTGATGGAATCAGGAATCAGAGGGAAACGCTTCAAAAACCACAATTGTTTGCATTTCGCCTGCAGTTGATGCCGTGATGCTATTAGTGGTCTCAACTCAAGGTCGTTTTAACATGCAGGACGCCAGCCACCACGACGCCGATGCGACATGTGTGATGTGTCCCAAATAGTTTTACTTGTTCCCTCCTGCTGCAAAATTGTTACAAAAGTTGTGTGTGGCAGCGACGACGACGAGTACGAGCGTCAATGTCTCCTCCGCCAGAGACATTATGGTATACAAGAAAGCAGGGCCTGACTGATTGCTGTGCTGCATATTATACGGCTTGAAAAACAGGATAATAATAATAAGCTGCGTTAAGTAGTGTGGAACGGAAGATAGTTTGATAAACTTAGAAAACTATATAAGAATACTTTATGTAGGCTGCTGCCAACATGAAATAATTAGCCACGAAAAGATAGCGCAGCAGTGCTGAGAGAGCCATTATGTCATCTTCAGGTTCAGGTTGCTCCAAGTTGGCGTTGTTGTTGCGGCCAAGCATACAATGATTATGAGAGTGATAACCATTTCACCCTTAAACTTGAACTGAATCTTACAAAATCATGGTTAATTATCTTTGCAGGAGAGCTCGAGAGGTAGGTGCTGGGTGCTCGCTCGCTCCTTGAAAAATACTCCAACTCCATGCATTAACCAACCTGCATGCACTGCATAATACTATATTATAGTTTACTTATACAGTCGGATGGATGTGGTGGCAGCAGGATACAACATCATGGCAAATGAAAAAATGCTCTTGAGCATATTCCTTCCTACATTTTCATAAATAGGTAGGTATTCTATATGCTATGCATAATAATATCTCAACGTCTCAACAGGACGACGACGACGACGAGCGAGATGTGTAAAGCGATATAAAAATTCATCAGGCAATGACACAACTTAAACCAAAGTCACATTTTCCTTGATTTTTCATCGCTTGTTCTAAGTCTTGGGTGAGTTGATGCATGACAAGAACAAGCTCATGGTTATTCGAAATGCTCGCAAATACTACTACTGCTCACTTGTGATTCCAAAGAAGGATTACTTAACCAATTACGCTACTACTCTATACTTAAGATGTCATTCATGATTTCCCTCAAGACATAATATCCGCTTCTCGTTGTTATCATTCATAGTTCATCATGTACATGACTTGTCCATCCATCTAGGCCAGGGCAGCAGCAAAGCAAAAGGAGTAACTTAATAATTTGCTAAATAGCTTCATGGTAGATAGCAATAATGAGGAGTGCATACATTATTATTGCACGATCTTTTAGGCGGATCATGAAATAATATGGAGAAAGGATGAATGATAATATGATTTAGGTATGTTCCAAGTTGGATACAATTCTGTCCGTCGCTTTTTTGCTGCTACTTTATACTACCTCCAATAAAAATAATTGTTGGGGAACAGGAGCAGCAGGTCTGTTACATTGCCACACCGGCTTATGGAAGGAGAGAACGAACCAAGGGTTGCATCTTTGGCGTCAGTCTCTTGCGCAACTTGTCCATGAACGGACGGCTGACTGTGTTTTAGTGCCGTGGTGGTGCGTACTTGGTGTGCAAAACCGAAACAACCACTGGAGTTATTACTGGAAACTGCAACTGTTAGTAGTCTTAGTGCACTGAAATTTTGTCATTTTTGGAGTTCAGTCTGCTGACACATCAAATTCCAAATTTAGCAAGTATGTCATGTTCTTCAAGATTTAAGCATGTTGTCGAAGAGCTGTGAAGGAAGAACTCATTATTGATGGGAAGTTGGTTTGGTTTTTTACATTTTCAGTGGTGCTCCTAGAACTGCTTGCCCTCGCCTTAGCCTCCGCGCAAAATTCACAACCGCAAAACTTGCAGAGCGGCGGGTTTAATTACTACGGAAATACAAATGGTAACCCACAATTTCTGCCAGCCAAGTCAACCAGCTATTTTTACAATTTGTGAAATATTTTTCTTCATTTTTCCCATGCATTTTTCTCACGCAGCTACCAAAATCATTGAAATGTACCGGAATGAATGTCATTTGTTTATGAATAGGTACATTATTATGAAACTAAGTTTTATTTATATTTTTTTACCATATGAGCAACAAGTGTTCATATTAGTTTAGAGCCTCACTTTTGCTTAAATTATATAGCGTTCAAGACTAATTACTGATTTTGAGTGTGATGGATTGCATGTGTGTTTATTAGTGATGCCTCGTGGATTTACAAAACGCGTCAGAACCTTGTCACCAGATTGAACCCGATACAGTTTGAATTGCTGTTGGAGAGATGTCAATTCATGTCACCGTCGTCACCATCACCACCCGCCGCTCCGGGCGGAAGCGGAGTTGGTGGAAGTAGTAATGAGCCCGACCTTGATTTGACAAATTTTATTACACCACCTGGTGACAACTTTCAACCTGGGACACTAGGCATGAATGACACGGTTCGAACGGGAGGAGGTAACGCAACAGAAGGCACTCCCATAGTTTACCCAGGTAAAGAATAATAATAGAGATGCCAACATGTGGGGTGGGACAATAAAAAGGATTGCTTTATACTGGTGACCTGTCGTGCGTCACCAGTGACCACTCATCAATTTATTCATCACAACATTTTCCTCTGTGCTTGCAGGAACAAAGTGGTGTGGAAGGGGTGCGACTGCAAGGAGCTACGATGACATTGGCATTTATGCACATACAGACCGATGCTGTCGCGATCATGACAATTGCAATGACAATATACTTGCTGGAGAAACAAAACACGGCCTTCGAAATGAGGCGTCATTTACCAGGTACTTATAACTTCCATACGGAAAGCAATCATGTCATTCAGATGTAATAATAATGAAATTGTTTTTTGTTTGTTTGTTTATTGTTGCAGTTCGCATTGTGATTGCGACGATGCGTTTTTGAGCTGTTTGCGAAGTGACGCTACTCTCAGCAAACTAACAAGTGCCAAAATTGCTCATATTTACTTTAATATTCTGAAGCCGCTCTGTTTCGCAGAAAGACATCCCGTGGTGTCTTGTCGAAAAACGAGATTGACGTAAGTCCATGCACGCGTCCATAGTAGCGTGAGATGAGATGAGATGAGATACATAATGAGAGATGCAATTTGTCCTCGCAATGAGGAAGCGAATTTGTTGAAACAGCACCAACCAAGCATCATCATCATTTTCTTTCTTTTTTTTTGCAGGGGCGAGTGCATCAGGCCAGATTATAATTTCAAAGAAGGGAGACGATGGCAGTTTTTTCAGGCTCAACCTTACTTTGCCAAAACTGTGAGAGGACTACTGGACACGTTCAGCAACATTTTTGGACCTGAAGAAGCCACAGTCAGTGATCCCACCTCGCATTCAGGACGTCGGCATACAGCAATGCCGCCTGGCTTTACCTTTTAAAAAATGCAATTTAAAGTGATACATAATAATATAGGTAAACTCCTTCAGGGCTGTCCAGGAGTTGCAGTTATTGTTTTTTATAGATTATGCTCACAAACACAAATGAGCTTTTGGGGTAAAAAAACGTTTGGACGTGTAATTTGGTAGCTAGGTGTTCATTATAGTGTAAAAAAGGGAGAACCAGTTAAAAGTAGTTGCTATACAGGAATTTGTATCTATATAGCTCCATTTTTTTGCATTACACGGAAGATATGGAGGTGAGAGTTGCAATGTCAGTAATTAGCATTCAATCAAGTTCATTACCAACTTGATTGATCACGATTTTCAATCACAATAATTATCAATTATTAATTGGGATAGATGATAGACAATAGAGGGAAATGAAAAGTTATAAGAGTATCGCGTGTTGCGTTTCTAATGTTTAAATCTAAACTGACTTATTCAGCATCATTTACGCAAATAATTGCCAACGGATTGTTGATACCCCCACTCGGATTGAATTTGATTTACTAATTTTGACAATAATCCCTTTCTACGTACTCTATACTAAATAAAGTGCTAAAAGGTATATCTGCTAATTACACAGGTCTAACAATGACTACTCAAAATGAGCGTCCCTCTTGTCAGATTTTTTTTTTGTTGGTAAACCATCATGATCTAAAAATATATTATGACATTACAATATAACAGATTTTAAGGTTAGAACGCACTAGAGCTTATATATACACATTGTGTGAGGTCTTACATTAGCGTGACTAAAGAACATGTTGAGAAATTTGTCAAAAAAAGTGTAGTTTATTTTAACCTGCATTCTTTCATTGTCAATTTGTTAATAAGAGCACATAAAATATTATATTAAACGTTATGGACTTTTTTTTAGTTTTTCGTATTTGGATTGACTGCATTGGATTAAGCAACCAATATATTTAATAAAGCCAATTGAGCATCATGATAGATTCGAATAGATTAGACAATAAATAAGTTAAACCCTACTATTTTCACTACTGCCCAAAAAAGTGAAAAATTACAAAAAATATACATGAAATAAGAATTCATATCGTCACCTTTCGAGGAGAATTCCTATTTTGTCCCGCAGATACGGCATAAATTAGTCGGCATTTTGTTTTACCAGCATTCTGAAAGCAGACACATTTCGAATTGCGGGTGGAACATGGTGAGATTGTCGTCACCTCCCTCTCCCAACACATTCTTTTCATTGAAGGGCGAGTCGGCAGTAGCAACTGGCTGTTGGCTAATAGCAGAAGAGTTGGTGGAAGGTCCGACAATTGCCCGCCTGGCTGGAGAATACTTCGGACTGTCGAAGAATTGGTGGTAAGGTTCCGCATTGTAGTTGTAATTGTACCGCTGGCAATGGATGTTGAGGAATCTATCATTATTGGATTAAAAATGGGATAAAAAATTAGCAAGTTATGATGAATGTGCTGAATGTTTAACAATTTATATTTTCGTGATTTAAAAGTAGTTTACCCTCCGTATTCGGCACAACCAGTTGCAGGATAGTCCCTTCGGTAACATTTTAGGCCAAACACGGTAAAGAATAGCTGACCAATGGTGTAGGCTGCCGGTTCGGATGATCGCTGAAGACATTCCCTAAATTTCGTATCACAATTGCAGTGCGACCTGTAATAATAATAAATAAATAACTGTAAATGTAATTAACTGTAAAAAACCGAGCCCTCCTGGGCTATTGTCCTCCTACTGGGGTGTATTTTCCCAAGGAGGAGCACGGATAGGGAATGCAAATGAAGTAAATAATAATAATTTTGGTTTTAAAGAATGCTTTTGTCTTTTTAAAGAGATTGCAACAAAATAAGTATTGAGCAAATCCACAAGATGCGACCTGGTGAACGGGGCCCAATTACAAAGTTCCTTGATTTCTGGATGACAACTCCATCCGGACACCGACTCGGTACAAGAATCTGTAAAAAAAAGTTGGTAAACGTATGATTGGTAAACAATTGTCAATTGATAGCTGATAATGCGCTCCTCCCCCTCCCCACAGTTGACATAGGGTTAAAAAGCATAATTAATTACCGTGTTCTCGGCAGCACATGTCCGTTTCTCGATAATATCCCAGCTCATTCTCATCCTTGGCATTGTTTCCCATTCCGCACCAGTGAGTTCCTAAATAAAAACAAAATTAAATTAAATATTTTTAAAAAATATCAATTTCAAGCTAACGACCTAGTTTCTGCAAGTTGGGTTGGGACTACTGCGTAGGTCAAGTCGAGATATATCCTAAAAATTCTTATAGATAAAAAGTAGCTAATAGTAATATGCTCATGGATTATTTTACCTGGATAAATCAGCACAGACTTTTCATGAAGTTGAATGACGAATTGCGTCGCATTGATTTTGGCATCTTGGAATTCCTTGCAAAGGACAATGATTTCTCGCGCAGTTGTGCTATTTGCCTGGAATACATTGTTTTTCCGAACCATCATTTTCTCCATGAGGCGTCTAAATAATCCAAGGCCACAACTTGTCAATAGTAGTATTCTTACTCCATGATCGGAAAGAGATGACGACGAAAAGGATTTTTTGTTGTCCTTCCACACTTGTATTAAGTACTTACCGATCCTCGACGACGTGACAGCCAGACTCTGGCGTGAGGAAGATGGCTTTGTCATGTTCCGTCGTCAAAATGACAGGATAGTCTTCCCAGTTTTCAAGTTCCGCCTGGATCTCATTATTCGCAATCAGAGCGACGAGACACAACAGGGTTGGCAAAATCAGTCGATGCAACTCTGCTCTCATCCTGATGATTAGCATAGAAAAACTCACAAACTAAAACTGGGAGAGGGGAACAACTGCACCGTATGTAAGTATATAAGGAAGCACTTTAACCACTACTACACTCAATAAAAGTAATAATCAACAGGTAAATTCGCTGCTTCTTTTTCCTTCTTGATTCTTTTTTGACTGATTGTGAGTGAGTGCGTGCGAGCGCGTGTCTGTGAGCCTCCTCGCCTCCTGACAAAGTTCCCCAAATCGTGAACTTTGCAGTTTTGTAAACGCACAGAAAGAAATAAATAAATATTCCGAAATCAGAAATCAGGTTCCGTCCCCCCTGCCACGCACCACTGCACTAGTGAAAATGGAAGAAGCAGTTATGCTTATATTTATACGTTCCGACCCACATCCTGGTCGTGTTGAATAGCATCATCACATCACATCATCATGCATCATGCATGCCTCTCACTATTATTAGTTCGTTCAGTGAGGCATTGAACAGTTAGCCTGGGCCCTTGGCAATGTCCTTAATCGACGGAGCAACCTAGACCTTGTCCTGCAAATGGGTTCAAAAAAAATGAACACGGAGGAAAAGTTTCACCTTTTCAACTCTATTCTTCAGCCGTACATTTAATTCCGTAGTAGTAGTTTGATTCAGTTCAGTCAATAATGGACTTGGCTGTGTGTGGAGGTACTACATAGGTGTAGTATGCATATGAAAAGTTGATCCAGACCAGAGTGAACAAAAGGAAAGGGTTTGCTAATATGCATCACAAAAAGGAGAGAACATAAAAGTGGATGTGCATTCTTGTCACTGCGTCAATAAACTTCATCGTCTGTCTGCGTCGCGTACCTACCTACCTGCTTCTACTGTTACTATTACTTACCTCCACTCCTCCATGCAACAAGGAACAACTAAAATGCGTAAAACTAATCCAGCAGAGGTGCTACTACTCTAATAATATGCTATTTTATGTTACAGGCAGAAGAATCCCTTTGAGAACGTTACCACAATGTCCACACCATGATGCAGTAGAGTAGTGTGGTAGTAACACAAGTAATTAATTTCAGTTTTTTAGGTAAGCCTATTGGTTTTTTGCTGCAATTCGCGTCAATTGCGTCGCCTGTGGCATTGGCAAAAGACGATTAGATAGCGGATTCAATAGTTTAAAAGATAATAGAGGTGAGAATGCTTTAGCTAAATAATTAATAATAACGAGGAAAATATTGCCCTAATAATATAGCCACTAACAAATAAATGCCCGTTTCTGCATTATCAATATTATCATGGGTAAAAAAAGGCAAGGAGCAGGAACTGGCAGAGCAGTGAGCAGAGTCTTATTTCGAATGATAGTCAAGGGCGATCGTGAAAATAGTTTTTGCTGCTGCTCTAATATTCTCTTGTATTATTGTATGCATAACACACTAGGAAAAAATTCCATACTGAACCATGGGGAATATGAATAGCGATTGACATTTGCTTATAAAATCGTCGGAAGCTATCATATTTTGATGCCAATATTTCAAGCACCCTTTCATTTATTATAGAGCCTCCAAAGATTTTCCCTTTCTGGGTTTCAAAGGGGGTAGTAAATTGTAGGCGCTGAATCGGCGCTGGTGGTATCAGATTTGAGATATCTCATACGCGGTCTTACATTTAGATAAGGGTCACTTTTGATTGAGTCATTAGTTCAAATGGTGCACCCCTTTACTATTGTAGGCCAGTAGTCATTTCGGCAAGGAAGTCGAAGAAAATTAAAGGTTTATTAACTAACGCGGATGGTATTTGCATGAGTTGAGCGTTATGGTAAACCATTATACACATCTTGTAGAGAATTGTTTACCGACTCTAACTGCATAGTACAAAATTATGGTCTGCACTTATAATGTGGCTCTGTGCCTCACGATTGACAGCATCAACTCAATTGTGCAAATCTGGTTCCCACTGCTCTGTTCCCTGGTCCCACATTTGTTCTACCTTGCCAAGAGTTGTATAAATAAAAAACATACTTAAATATTTTCAAAGGTTTTACTGCTAGATTTGCAACAAATTTAACGCATGGATTGAGTCAAATCTCATGTTGTCAGTCAGTCAGATGCAAATAACTAATAATATTTTCTAATAATAATAATAATATAATATTTAATAATAAATAAAATTTACGAACTATTCTACTTATAAGTTGGGCATATAATTAATAGAGATTGCACACTGTACATTCTGAATTCTAAAATGAGCTACTGAAGCGACTGATGCTTTTCTTCCTTTTTTCATGTTTCGCTTTAAGCACCAGAAGTAACTAAATCTTCTCCTCTGAACACAACACCGAGAAACCAAAACTCTCCTCCCCGAATGACATCAACTATTCCCAAAGTCACTATGAAATGAAAACGTAGCAAAGACAGAAAAAATATCATTTTGATTTCGATACCCAATCCGACAGAGAAAGTAATCATGATAGTCCAGAGTATCTCTCGGAAGTCGGAAGTGAACGATGGATCATTAGTTCCGTTTTCATAAATGTTGAAAATGTCTACCACAGATTGGATAATCAATAGGATTAGTGTAAGTGGATACATTGACAAAGAAAGTACAGTTTTCCTAGCCATTTGGGTCCACACTTGGGACTTCATTTCGTCAAGAGTGGCATCGTCCATTTGCACAAGTTCAAAAATCCTAAGTGCGAGTAGTATAAATAGCAATGGCTGTAACAACAGGTCAAAGATGCCTGCAATCTTGACTGTGGCAGACTCCATTCCGTCCTTGTGAACTCCAGCAATCGAAAACCTAAAATATACATGATCAAAGTGTGTTTAATTTATACGGAGAAGCCACGAAAGTAACATAAAATGACACATTTGCCAGGTTTCCCAAGCCTTAAAGTTTTTTACGAAAATTGCC
>JAANSN010000138.1:0-87390 GCA_036850665.1 Dicranocentrus wangi | reverse complement strand
TGTGTGGATCAGAAACCCAACAATTTTTCTGTTACAAATCGAACGACAGCAAACCTGTTGTATTAAGGTATTTTCCGGCGTATAAATGATTTGGGAAAGACTTCAAAGTCTCTCTCAATTTCAATCACCTATAACTCCATCCCCTTTGCTACATTTTTTAGTTTTGACATTTCCCTCAATCTAATTAACTTTTGCTGTCAAATTTTTTAACACAAACTTTGTAATTTTCCTTTGTCTCATTGCGGCACTCCAACAACTCCAAATATAGCCCAAATGAATAATCTAATAAGAATGTCGAGTATACGTATCGTGCAGAAGAATACGGTATATTATGAGTGAGGTTTTTGCACGTTCTTTAATTGAAATCCAGCGAGCAGAGCGTGCGAGCTGCAAGCAAACCACATTTAGACGTGTCTCAGCTTTCCTGCCTTGCCATACATCACAAAATATACTTTCTTTCTCCTCATTTCTCCTTTTGTGCTTTGTATAATGGGCTAACCGCTTGAAACTCCGGTTTAAGATGGGTATTTTACACCCATGTCAGACTACTTTTGAAATGAGAGGAGGAACTCACAAGTTGTCGGTAGTGTAGGTAATGTGGTAGGGGCACACAAAATGAGCTCAAAATTACAGGGATTTTTTTTATATATCCTCCCAATTCACAAGAATCCTACCTTCATAAAGCCAGTCCGGGATTCCATTATAAATGACACCTGGTTGCGCACTGGAAGTGATACGGTATGTCCTATTCTGCTTCGGGTTCGGGTAATAGTAGATATCCCCGTTGTGCACGAAAACAAAAGCATGGCCTGCTGGAGCCCATTTTACCAGCTGAATCCGGGAATCCTTGTCAGTGGCGTAGGGTGACGCGTGGGAGCCCAAAGAAACTGGCTTTGTCTGCCTGTGAGAAAAGAACAATAAAGGAGGAGAGAGTGAGCTGAGAGAGCCTCATTAAAACTTGGACTGGGATGGATACAGGATTCTGTGGTAGATTCCCTAGAATGTAGGTAGGAAGATATTTTGACTGAAATATAAAGAAAAACGTGACAAGGGCACAATGCGCATCAGGCCGCCATTATATTTCCAAAAGTGTGAACCGGTCCAGAACAGAATAATGATGAGGGACTCTGGCATAATTCCCCCGTTTGAGTGGGATACAAAATAATATTTGGAATGGAATAAAACAATAAGGGATCCATCTATATCAGGCGCGATTTTCCTAGAAAATATCGGAACGCGCAGTCGAGCTTCAAAATTCGGCGTAATTGACATGATGCGACAAACTGTTTTCGAATGACTGGAATGCAATGCTTTTTCAGTTTTAGAACAAGTTTGGCGACAACTTAAAATCATTATGTAACCATATGTGTATATAGTTCGTAGATAAAGGTTGGCTTTAAATACAGATAAGGAACTTACCCAGTTTCGATTTCATACAGAACGTACTTTGCCGTGTACGAGTGGCGATGAACCTACAACAAAATCCAAAAAAACATGATTAAAACTAACCCCTAGTGCAAAAACCCCCCAAATATATACACACCTTTTCTCATCCACTCTCGCGGATTTTTTATGTTCCTAAATACTTTAGTTAGTGGGCATAATGGGACTAAGGGAATTCGGATATTTTTTTTTCATCCTCCAATCAAACTTATATCTGCAGTAAATTACCTTTTGTACGTCGTGCGTGAACAAGATATACTTTAAGTCGGGTGATAAGCTGAATGACACAGCGTTGAACCGTCTCTGCAGAAAAAAAATATATAATCCTTTGGTTAGACTATATCGCAAAATTCCTCCAGCCGTCACTCCTCCACCTCCCGTTCCCGTCTCCAGTCCAGTCCACCTCTACTCCACCACCACACTTTAATCTCCTCACGGAAAAATCCCTTTTCCCCGGTAATAAGCAGAGTGAAAGAAAGAGGAAAGTTAATCCTTTTTTCTCTCAGCTCCGCTAAAAAAAAGAGCACTCCCGGGACAGAAAGAAAAGAAAAAAAAAGTTTTTCTTTTCTTTATTTTTTTTTATTCGTCAGGAAAAAAAACTAATTCCGTGAGTGGGCCAACTCCATCCATAAATAGACAATAGGCTGGAGGGGGGGAGAGCTAATTGGCAACTTACAAATGTTTGATTGCTGATTATTTGGCGGATAGTTGAATTATTGGCATCGAAAAGTGACACTCCTCCGTGGGGATCTCGGAATATCCATTCGTGATCTGAAATACAAAAAAGTAAAAATAAAATCCTTTTTTGTTTACTTTTTTTTTGTTCCCCCGACTCGTTTACCGTGATTGCAAATGCCTGACTGACGCGCGGACGGAGCGTTGTTGCGGTGCCGAAGAAAAAAATCAATCTTCTAAACCAAATATTTGAGACAAATAGATTTTTTGCCGCAGAATCTTTTAGAAAATATGGTGCCAGGAGGGTAAGTGGTTGCATTGATCATAACATAACAAACAAATCAACATCTGAGGTTTAGCTCCTAGCACCGAGTCACACCACCACCACCACGACCACCGCCTTGCCTTGGCTCCACTAAGTGAAGTGCAATTTATAAAGCTGACGGCCCAAAATGTCAAATTTTTTGTCACTCCTGTCTATCCACATCCGACAGAGTCAGGGCAGCGGTTGCACTAGGAAATTGTCAATATATTTTTGGGGCTTGCGTTGCTTTTTTGCTCTGATGAGACTTTCATGTCACAAAATATCCGGGTTTTTTTTCTCCTGCTCCTAGCTACACGGACCTTTTCCAGGGGTTTTAGCGGAAAGCCTGGGAAAGTTCACATTTGACATGGTCTCTAAACCTAACAACTCTGATATGCTCGATTTTTTTTCTTCTTATTTTTTTCCAGAACGTGTAATCAGTCACCCTTTCGCTCCGTGTTTATATTCGGAGGGTGGTGGTGGTGGTGGGAGAAAAAGTTGGGTGCTGTTGCTTTACTGTTGCTTGATGTGACCTCGTCTGGAGAAAGAAACAAGTGCTGAGTCGAGCCTACCCACCAAGTTGGAGAGAGGTCCCAGTATTGAACGCTATCAGACATTTTGAGAAGGATCTCACGGGGAAAGGATTAAAACAAGGGGAGAAGAATAGAATAGAAAAAAAATCCATCGATATGGATAATGTAGGTTTGGTTTGGGAGGATAATTTTAGCCTTTTTGGCGACGGGAAACTTCATCCATAAATTTTCATTTTGAGGCACGCGAAGGAGGAGAAACGCAAAGAAAGTTTTGGAGGGAGCCATGCTGAGAAAATAGGAAAACAGGCAAGGTGGGCGTGGGTGTAATCTTTTCCAATTACATGTTTGGGATGTCACCGGAATAATTTTTGAGTCAGAAAATGCAAGTTTTTCAACGTTGATTTTGACGTCGGCAAATATTGTTATAATTAAACGGGGCCATATTGCTGACAAGATGTTTTTTACCTTTTATCGCGGATGTTAAATTTGGTTAATGCTGGATGAACATTAAAACACAGTTGTAATAATTTCCATGCGTAATCCCCTCCGTCTTAACCAAGTTTCCCTCCCAACTTTTCCCCATAAAATGTATTGAGCCCAGATGCTCTTCTTAACCCAAACCCAAACAGTTCAAGTCCGATAAAAGATTATAGCTTTTTTTCGCAATATCCTTTTCTCTTCTTCTCCAAACAGTTCCAAAAAAAAACCCGTGTGCCTCTCTCTACCCCATGAAGAGTTACTCTATCTCTCTTCTAACCAATTTCGTATTCCACTCACGCAAAAAACTACTATACACATGATTCTCCGCACAAGTCAGTTATTACCGGTATACAAAAAATTGAGTTATCCTCAAAGTTGGCCATTTAACCCTGCGTATATATTATACGATTCATAAAAGTTTTTTTGATCTCAAAGCCAAACCTCAATTCGTTATTATGAGTGAGCGCCGAGCGCTGCTGCTCCGAAGTAATAAACGGATATTATTGCTTTTTTGTGCCCGGAAAGGTCACGGTGATGCGTGAAGACAGAGAGAGCACAAAAAACTATGAGGATGTTGATATGGCTTTTCATCTTTTCATTTCATGGCGCAGCCCCACTTGCTAAAAAAGTACGTACGTACCTGATATCCACGTCCCGTTTAGTCGGTAAGGCTGAAAGTCTGGCCCGAAAATATCATCAAGCTCGAAACGTCTTCCTTTCACTCGAGGTCCTTCATCTGGTGGAGTGAGTAGAACGACTGAGGTAACGATTAGTGCGAGCACACACGAAATCACTAAAACGGCAATGATGATCCCCCTCCAGTTCCTGTCAGGCTGGCCGCTAGCCACCAAATCCTGGAAAAAATAAACAAAAAAGTATTATTTTTCATCATCATCAACCTCATCCTCCTCCAGCCAATAGATATTCCCAGAAAAGCATATACCTAAGTATATATAAGCACCACTTTGAGCATAATAATATTTTTTTCGCCTTTTAAACCACTTGGAGCAGTTGGGGCCACATGTCGCTTTCCCTTCCCTTCATCCTCCTTTTCCTTTTTTCTTCATGTTGATTCTCAAAATATTTGAGACTTAAGGATGATGAGCAAATCTTATGTTTGCGATTATTAGAGCGCAATAACTAACTACATTGCATGTTTAATGAAGGATCCCGCAGGATGTGAGTTTTTGGCCCATTACAAAGTTTGCAATTTTCCTTGTGATTTGAGGAAATTTCGAAAAATAAACAATTTCCTCTAGTCTTCTGCTTCAGTCTGATCTCGTCAGAGTGCCGGATGACTGACCTCGATTCGACAGTTGATTCAATTTTCAACTTTTTTTCTCTCTGACAAAAAGCCCATAGCAAGACAAAAAAGTGGCTAAAAAGCAGGGAAAATTCGCAAAGCTCAAAAAAGGAGTAGTGCAGTGCAGTGACACGTTTCTCAACTCTCAACTCGCTGACATTTTCTGATTGCAGAGACGACTCGTCGACTCCGACTCCTCCACACACACAGTTTTTTTTTCCTCCTCATTGTTGATTTTTCAAATGAAAAAGTCAAACAGGGTGTGAAGGAGGAGGAGGAGGAAATCTCTGTGTAAAAAACACGAACTATTGACCTGCCTGTTCCACTTTCACCAGGTCAGTTATTTTTTTTTGTTCTCTCGGATTTCATATATGTTTTCACTCAAAATGTTCTCCGAGGAGGAGGACAGACCCTATCTATCTGGTCCTGGTCTTTTTTTTCAATTTTACCGTTCCAATTTTCCCAGCTCGGAAATGGGCCTGACAGGATGAGGGACAGGATGGGAAATGAAGATGAAAATGAAAAAAATAAAAATAATAAATTGTGTAGCTGGGACTTGGGAATATGTAGGAGATACGGTTATCTTGCAACTGTCACCGTGAAATTGGGTTATATTGACAATCCCCTCTCTCTAAATGATTTCTTAATGGAAGACTCTTTTGTTGTCAAAGGCAAAAGCTTATAGGTAGGTATACCTGTTCTGCTGCAATGGCAAGTTGGGCTGCGTACTTGGCTTTGACGGCGGCAGTGGAGGAATTGTGTTCGAAACTGGGACTCAACGGTTTCTGAACAGTGTCCGGCGGGAGGGACGCCATATTATTATTTTTTCGCGATAATGACACACTCTTATATGAGCACAGAGGGACACTTTAACAAATCTTTCTCTCAACTTTTGGAACTCTTTTGGTGATGTTTGATCAGGATGATTGGGGACATGTTCAGAAGAAGAAAAAAAAACTTTTTTTCTCCTTTGTGAAGTTTTTTTTTATTACTTCCGTGTGTAGCCTTTCACTTCTTGGAGGAGAGCACTTGACTCGGAACAACCAGAACGCAGATTATGAGCTCCGACCTGTTGGACCGAAACTGGGAGAATGAGTCAATACCGCAGAGTGTCCTATATACTACCATGATGAAAGTCTAAGAAACATCATCGGTCGCTCGATTGCGCTTATTCGCTTTCCATCTATCCCGTCCCCTCAACCTATTGTTTACGACAAGCGAGCCAAAAGCCCCGTGAAGAATGTCTCAAAGTTATTTTTTGTTGTATCGCCGCACAACAACAACTCCTTCTTCCATTTCGAAAATAACACGACAGACCACATTATCGTGATTATCTGGGCAAAATCTAATTTTCGAGGGAGTCCCTTCGAGTCTCCTCATCACATCGCCTCGAGTGGTATTTGTACCGAAAAAGTTTTTTTTTATATTCCTTGCATGTCCTCTCCTCTCTTCTCCAAAAAAAAGTTAGTTTAGTCGTGGAGTAAACAAGGGACAGCAGCGGAGTGCTGCGGCTGGCTGCACAGATACAATAACACATAAAAATTAAATATGGATAAAGCCTCACGTCCCCAGTTCCTCCCCGGCACACAATATGACGTCAGGGAAATTTGGCTTGCCAGAATGGGAAAGCAGAGCAAAAATTATTGTCTTCCGCGAATGTCATGTTTTCCGTCTAATTTCACCCAAATTGGGTTCCCATTTTTGTGGATTGTGTAATGATGACGAGAAGCAACTGGACGAGGGTATCTGTACTTACTCAGGTTATTTGTATACGCACAGACTTTTAAAACGACGTCTTTGTTTCACTAATTACTAACAAAGATTTTCAACCTGTCCCTTTGTGCGTTCCACCAAAAATATGAAACGCGAAAAATTACCAACGCCTCGTGCAAAAAACTGCTATTTCCAGATCACCTTTTGCGTTTCCACTTGACCTAATTTATTTTATTTTTTTGGTAAGAAGGCTATATGCAAATATGTGTCCTCTCTCCTCTCTTTTGTATTCACTTAAACCGTAAACTCTCTCTCGTTCTTCCCACAACACTATGCGTACGTCCTCCGTTTCTGGCTGTTGCTTCAGCTCTTCTTGTCCTCCTGTCTCTCGACGTACGTACCTGTCCTCCTTGGATGATTTCTTGGACTCCACTGACAAGTTGGACTAGTCGTCCACACCACCACACACACTATCCCCACCACACCACCACCACTCACTTTGGCTCTCTCAAAGCCGACAGTTTCGGTGGAGCATGCCACTGGCAATAATTCATTTCCATTCGCTATGCTGAGCATGCCAAAACTCTTTCATGTTTTAGGAGAAAAGCTGACCGGCTTTTGTTTTTCTCCGAGTGAAAAAGGTGTTTTTCTTTTTCTCTCCCTTCCCTGCCTGCCTGTGTGCACAAGACGACTCGTGTACTACGCAGAAGAGGCAATGCTGCTTCTGCTGCTCCTGCTGATGATGATGATGATGTTTTCCTCAGAACGAAAGATTTTCTCTCAAGATTCATCAGCCATCATCTCGAGAGAGATTTAGCCTGCATTATGTATTAGCCCCCCGAATATACAGCTGATGATGATCCTGATGTGATGAGTTGGGGAAGTCGAAAAGAAATCGCCTGAAGATGAGAGGTTGGAATGGTACGAAAAACGAAACAACGAACAAGGGAAGAAAATCTTTGCTAGTTTAGTTTCCTCTTCCAAAGAAAACTACAACGACGTGATGGAGAGTTTTGGAAAGCTGTTCAGGTTGGCTTTTCTCTTTTCCCTTTCTCTTTTTTTGCTGATGAAAATAAATGGAAAATAGGTTATTTTATCCCGACTTTTATTCACTCAGCTCACCTATATCCACTACTACTACTTTNTCTTTTTTTGCTGATGAAAATAAATGGAAAATAGGTTATTTTATCCCGACTTTTATTCACTCAGCTCACCTATATCCACTACTACTACTTTCACCGTAAAATAAATGACTGCGAAAGTGTATATTCCGGTGCAGCTCGGCGAAGAACACCTAATTTTTTTATTATGGCAGTCACTCCGAATGACACGGCTGAGTAATGGAGGTTGAAGAAGAAAAAGAGGAAGAGGAGCAGCAGCAACAAGATGAATTGATACTCATCTTTGCGGAATCCTGCATCAAGTGAGAGCCTGTCTGCCAACCAACCTCTCCTTTTATACTCAAAAATTTTTTTTTTCTTTTGCACACAACTCTCTTCGACTATATAGACACCATCGCAGGAGCACCAGCACGGAAAAGGACAAGAGAGGAGCTGAGGAGCAGGAGCACACGGGAAAATAGAAAGTTTTTTTTTTTACTTTTTCGTTACGGGACTTTACATGTTATTTGGAGTTGGATTTTTGGTGAGGAACAACAAAACTGGGAAAAGCCAGAGTTGTGCTGTGTTCCCCTCTCACCCGCTCCTTTTTGTTGTGAAAAGACGAGTTTTTTTTTCTTCTTCTTTTTTTTGTTAGCGAATTTTCGCCTAGTTTTTTGAGGTAGGCTCATAAGAGTCGTGTCGTCGTCGTGTACGGACCGCTAGGAGAAAAACATGGAGTCCTCCACTCTGAAATATTTAATGGGACAATAATAACGGTCTCCTTTTCCCCGTCGTCATTCAATTGGAACTCGTCGACAAAAAAAAGTTGCAACTTTTGGAGCGGAGAAATACGTAAGTGCAAAGGAGAGCGAGAAGGAGTCGGTTGGTGAATGGAGAGAAAATCAAGCTGTTCAATCCCGGGTTTTCTTCTTTTTGCCCGGGTCACATCTGGCTGGAGATGGAGTGTGGAGTGCGGAGTGTGGAGACGGCTTTTTATTAGTTATTCTGGATTTTGAGGATATTGTTAAGTAATATTGTGTTTGCACAACAGACTATTGCAAAAGGAAAGGAAAGAGGAAAAAGACTCCATCTCAATAAAGTTTTTTTTCCTTTCTCCTCTTTGATTTTCCCCGTTTAGTATCAATTTCGGGAACACAATGTGATCTTTAATTCGTTCCACTTGGGAGCCCGGGTTTTTTGTCCACATTTTTGGCATTAATGAATTCTGCTGGATGGAGAGAGAGAGAGAGAGAGAGAAGAAGAAAACTCTTTTTGTTGGTTTTTTTTTCTTGGCGCACGAAAAAGGAACCTTTCAAAGTCACTCTAGTCCTTTATGCATTCACCATTCGCGGGGAGCCGAAACGTTTTTTTTTTCGAAGAGGAAAAAAAATTGGTCATGTAATATGGATGTGGATGTAGATGTAGAGCAGTGAATGGAGGGGATATTACTATTATTTTTTTGTTGAGTAGGTTCACTTTCAGGTTCTTGTCTTAAAGAAGAGAAAGGAGAGTAGGAGAAAAAAAAAAGTGTTCCAACAGGCATAATGGAATTTTCATTTGCATACATTTTTGTCAACTATTTTTTCTCTGGTTATTTGGCTCAGTGAGTAGGAAAAAGAAATGTGAAAAGGTTCCTTTTTTCAAAATGAATGTACCTATTTTTTCAGGGGTGAACAAGTGGGCGACAACGGACGACGTTTTTCGTACCTAAAAGTTCATTTTTTTTCTTCTGGTTCTTTTTAATAAAGAAAGGGTCAAGACGGGAAAATTTTTCGGGGAATCATTAGCTGCAGGAGCAATAAGGAAGGAAGGAGTCCATGTGTGTAAGTAGTGGTGGTGGAAATGAGGGAAAAAACTTATTTTCTTTTTTGGCCTAAGTCTACACGGATTCTTTTCCCCCTTTCGCAAATTTTATGAACCCGCTCCTATTTTATAGACTCATTTATGGCCCCAAAGTTGGGAACGGGTTGGAAGAAGAAAAAAAAATCTATCAGTTAAAAGCCAGTTTTTTTTGGGTTTATGGTAAAAGTAAACGGAGAAAGGAGTGGTGGGAAAAGGGGATATTTTGGAAGCGACCACGTTTCCAGTTACTGCATAAAATATGCCGTGTAAGTGGACCTGGATGGCTAATAAGCTCATCGCGAGAGGGTTTTCCCATTGCATTGCATTTGTTTTCTTTTTTTTTTGGAAAATGGCAACCCAAGTTGAATGAAAAAAACAAAAGAGACGTGTGTATCAGAAAGTGAACATAGTGGTGGCTCACCTGCTGGATGGAGCACGAAACGAAATGGACAATAACAAAAGTTGAAATTGACTTTTGTTCCATTATGATATAAATGCGTGGATGGATAGCAACTCAATTTCGAAGTGCGCTTCGCCAGCCAAGCCAGCCTTCGCTCATCCTTAATTTAGATGATTGCTGGTGGGAGCGAGAGAGGAGTGGAGGAATTGACAGGGAAAAAATGCAAAAAATGGCAATGTCAATAAATTGGATCGATTTCTGACAGGGAAACAACAATCTAACCTTCAGGAAATGAGAAAGAAATCTGAGTATTATTTTGGAGAAAAAAATATCCATAATATGCCTATGGTGAAGGCCGACTAAAAGGCAAAATGTATTAGTTATAGTTTAACGTCAGCAGAAAATTAAATTTATTAATTGTACAGCATTTACATAACAGATGTTGTGGTCCACTTACTCTAAGGATGTAACAAGCGGATATATATACATATAATTTATCCAAATGAATTGTTTTGCATTTACATCAGAAAACCACTTATTTTTACTGCAAAACTAAAACAATCGCCACATTCTGCGCTCTTGGCTACCTCACTCGACTCGCACCAAACTGGAAACCGAACCCCCTGAAAGCCACAAAGGCTAAACTAGAGCTCACTACGTTTCCTCTCGCGAACCAAGGCTCGCTCCTTCCTCGCAGTTTCTCGGACCGACACCAGGCTGCTCGCTACTCTTTCACTTTTGCTTTCCGCCAGTTGGATCCCTTTCTCTCGCTCTCCACCATTTCCCCTTCTTCACCGTGATGCATGTGCCGTGATGTGATGATGGTGGCATTATTCCCATCAACTTGTTTTTTCATATCAGATTCTATCTAATTTTCCAATCCCTTTGTCTGCCTCTTTCTCTCTCTCTCTCTCTCTCCCTGGAGGAATCTTTTGAAAGAGGTAAAATGTCACAACACAGTTTGTCGCTTGTGACGTTAGTCAACCTGTCACTTGAAGCTGTCACAACCATCCCGGAGTATATTTTCGGGGCCACTTTATGCATTTTCAATCAAACACGTCCAAAGGGAAACTGACGGGATTAGAGATTGGACGGGAAATGTCTAAAAATAAAGCTTCCACTCTCTCTCTCTCTCTTCTCGTTCGTCCCTCCTCCCTTTTATACCGGTAATTATCTGCACTTGACAAGGAGTCAGGGATAATATGGGGAGCGGGACGACGGCGATGACGTCAAAACAAATCCACTTCAGAGACTAAATCTTCAGACTCGGTTCGCCCCACAGAAGAAAATAAATATATATACAGCTTGCTCACGGCAATATAACTACGACTCCATGACTAATATCCCTCTCTTCCACTATCTCCTCCACCATATCATTTGCATTTATTTTCCTCCAAATTGGCTTATGTGACTCTGAAAACCCCCGAATTGTGTCTGTCTACCTGCTTTTGCTACCTACCTACCTACCTGCTCATGTGTGAATCCAATCGTGTCCTAATGCCTACCATGCATTGCATATTCTGGCGAAAAGTACTTCACAACTTATTCATCTCCTTCCCCTCTTCGCCCACATATTGTGCAATTGTTGGAACACTGAGTCCCAATACCAATAATACAAAAGGTAAATATACCAGCTGAGAAAATGTCCTCCAGGTTTTTCAGGCGTGCCGTGTAGAGAGAAAGCATATCACATCATTTAGCTATAGTTGCCTCCAAATCCGATAAATTTCCCGACATTCCAGGAAAAGGTATATAGTGGTGGTGCCTCGGGATCGAGTGTCTGCTGCCTCTGCTTCCATGCATGAATTTATGCGCTCTCTCCTCAACCGGGTGAAATGCGTGGTTTTCCGCAAAATTTATAGCAAAAGAAGTCTGTCTCTCCACCACACAAACCGCGCGAGTTACCTGCCCACATGAAATGTGAAAGTTTTTTTTTCAGTTTTTATGAAAAATACCTGACAACCCAGTGAATCGTAAGGATATTATGATACGGAGTAGTCGTCGTCGTCGTCGTCGTCCGCCTCTTGAAACCCTTGGAAAAATAGAGCCGCCTCCACAAGTAGTGTTGAACGTTGAAAGGTACAAAAGGAAATTGGGATGGAAAGTCGATGAAAATATGAAAGTTGGTTGGTGCATAATATTTTACAGATAGGAGGGCAGCGGCGGCGGAACTCTCTCGTATTCAAAATGAAATTCGTGCTTCAATTGCAAACTTTTTGGAGAGGGAGAGAGAGAGAGAGAGAGAGAGAGGAAAATAAAACTGNGAGAGGGAGAGAGAGAGAGAGAGAGAGACGAAAATAAAACTGGCTCAAATTCTGGAACTCCTCAAGTGATAGACGCTATTTGCAGTGCATGGTTGATGGAGCGTGAGCCCGATAAAACCTGTTGAGATCTGAGAGGAGCGAGCGAGCGATTCTCTCCTCGAATCTCATTTTAATTTTAAATTAAATTCGAACAGGTTGCTCATATTTTCCCAGTGATTACCGACTTATATTGATCTGGACTTGTGTGCCGCGTGGGACGGGAGGAAGCTTTTTAGGGATCCTTCTTTGGCGTTTTAGCGAAAGCTTTTTATCCTGATCGTTCATAACAATCCCGTGGAATGTGAGACTGAGCAAGAAACGAAGAAGAAGAACAAGAACAAGAATTGCGTTTTCCTATGCAATAATCTCCCAACTCGGCGGGCTTCCGTTTTTATACACATTTAGCTGTCAACAGACATAAATATTCGTGAGGTTTTCTTTGCCATTCACCTTCACGTTGTTGTTGGAGAAGCCTTTTTTCGCCTAGTCAACTTTCTCCTCACTCGACCTTGTTTTCTTCTCCTTTTTTTCTGTGTAACTCGCGTACCCAAAGGAAATGGTTCGGCTTGATAGAAATATTATCTTTTTGGGAGAAGCAGAAAAAAGGAGAAGCAAGAGTGAGTGGCTGGGAAAAAACTCGTAACGAGAATTGATGTGCTTTCTTTTGTGTGTTCTCCATATATGATATTATGAGTAGTGTGGGGAAAGTGGTGGATCTTTATGAGAGGGTGCACTTGTTTTTTTTTGACGATTTTGCGACTTGTACCGTTGTCACCTGGTAAGCATAAAATGATGAGGATGATGATGATTCTTTTATCATTTTCTTAATTAATTCCCCCCACTCATCCCTGTTCCCCCTCCACCCAACCCACCACCCATCAATGATGGGCCTTTCAACCCTGAACACTTCCTTTGCAGCCATATTTCTTCTTCTTCCACTTGATAACTTCCACAATTGATGGAACAAACGGAGAGTTTATCAACAAGAATCACGATGCAAAATTCAAAATCACCTTTGAAGATGACAGCAAAACAGCCACCAGCGCAGAGTCTTCCTGATCATCTTTCAAGATATAAGTTATGTGAGCTTTTCAAAAAAGGAAAGGTTTTGTGTTTTTTATTTTCTGTAGCAAAATGACAACCTTGAGACTCTTAAATTTTTCGTAGAAAATCCTGTCTTTTCAGAGCCATCCCGGCTCATCAACCAAACAACACACTCAAAATGCGGAACACGGGATCACTTCATAACCCCTCCGTCCCTCCCCAATGACTCATGTTGTTCCTTAAAGTATATTCATATTTTATAATGACATCTAAAGAGATGGAAAGAAGAGAAAAAGGAAGGATGGAAGAAGAGGAAGAAGAACCTTGAAAATGAGTTTTTATCCTGGATACATTTCTCTCTTGCTCCTCAAAAGAGTCCCACTTTCCATAAAACTCCGTGTTCATCATCATAATCCCTTTGAAGACTCCGGGGTTGACATCACAAGAAGAAGGAAAGGAAAGAAAGTGGAGTTTTGAGAGAAACAAGAAAAATTGAACATTTTTTCCCATTCTCGGTGACGTCGAACACTTTAGTCGTCTCCCCCCCTCCCACCTCTTCCCGCTTGTCTTTTGAAGGTATTACGGAGGAAATAAGCTTTTTGGAGGGGAAGATGGAGGAAAATAGAGAGAGAGAGAGAAAAGCAATGAATATTATGATGATTTCGGGGAGCCCACACATACACACATTTTTTTGTTGGGTTAAGAACACTCATCTATTATTGGCGTGGATTTTTTGTGCTCATATTTTTCAACAAAGCTTACAGCAGACAGCAGAGAGGAGAGGAGAGTCCTCCTCGTCGTCGTAAATTTCCTGTTGTAAAAAGTTTGTGAGGAGGAAAAACAAAATAAAAAAATAGGAGAAAAAATCGTCCGTCTTTTGCCAAATCATTGCCCACTTTCGTTCTTACAAAATTAGAACTGAAGCAGAGAAAAAACGGGAAGGTCATCATGATCGTGAAATAACAAAAAAATGCGATGCTGGCATTTTGAACAATTTTTGAGTGGTTTCAACGTTAATACCTTTTTATAAATAGTACCGGAAGTTAGTATTCAGATAGATTTGCAATCTCCGCAGATTTGACTGTGTTGTGATAATATAACGAGAAGGCAATCCCGAAAATTATTTTTATCATTTTATTTTATTTTTGAAAATCCTACTCTGCCATGGGCCAGATATTACATTGCATTACTACTACCTTTTTGTTTCATTTTTATACACGCTTCCCCCGTCGACAAGGAATCCTGGAGGGATATTCCCTTTCCGAAATTGTTAGACGACCATGCAGCTTAGCTCTTTTATGTGTCACGAAACGGAAAGGTGTGTAACGTGTTAATTCGCTTTGCCACTATAAAAATATTTTTTTCTCCCTTTCCCTCTATCCGCCTTTGGTTTCGTTTATCGATTCTGATTCAATCTATACAAATAATATATATATCCTTCCACATTGTTTCTCCCTTTTTTATGGGAACAGATTTCCCCCTCCACAAATTATACCCATGTTTTACAAAGTAGTACACCAACTTCCCTTCTTCTCCCCGCTGCTCTGCTCTGGTATCAGGAATTTCTAAGCTGTTGCACCAAAATGAAATATATTTTGAAAGGCTCCCCCCCCCCAACCCCAACACGGAACGAAACCAATGCCGACTCGGAGGAGTGGAAAAAAAGTTTTTATTTCCTTTTGTGAAAAATGTTGGAGTAATGCCTTGGAGCACGGGAGTATAAATCAGTGAAAAGTCGGTATATCCGGAGCAGCTCCACATATTCTAGCTCGGTTTTATGTTCTCTCGTGTCGTGTTTGCGTGACTGGAGTAGTTGCATCCTCCGACCAAATTTTGAATATGCGGTGTGGAGCCTCTGGTGCAGTCCACACAGAGCTGACAGTTTCTCATTCTCCAAAGTGAAAGTTTCCTTTTTGGAAGCCGAGGAGAGAGAGAGAGAGAGTATAACGCGGGGCTGGAGCTGTACTTGAGCCAAGAGTGAGAGGAGCGAGCGGGAGCAGGACCACCACCTAACCTTTTGACTTTTACATGTGAAGGGGTGCCAAAAGTGAAAATTGAGGGGGCCACTGGGACCGCAGATGCTTAACCATGAGCTCTCCTCCACACCTTCACAAACCAAACAAACGGATGTTTAGCAAAACGAAGAGACCGTCTTTAAGACAATTGTACTACTTTCTTGTGACTTTAGCTAGCTTACACAAAACCATGAAATGAAACAAAATCTGTTCCCAAAACGGTTAAGCGGAAATACAAATATTTTTTATTGTCGTAAAATTACAACATGTTTCCAAATTTCCGTCCCAACTAAAATCGCATTTTGTCTTTTTAATTAAAACACTAACATTCAACTCCCTTCCAGCAGTCCGCCATTGATTTTGGTTATCTCCCCCACTCCCACCAACTTCCGCTCTCAAAACTTTCTTCCCTTTCCTGGACAAGTCGTCATCTTCCCGGAAACTTGAAGTGTCGAACTCGAATCTCTCTCTCATTCATTCATTCTATCTCCCCCTTCTCTCTTTCTCTCTCTCTCTCTATTAAAACTAGCATTTCCACTTCACCCATTTCCCCCAACTACAAAACTGTAACTTACTGGCAATCCTGGCAATTAAGCAATTGGCTATATACATTCATTCCAACTTTCCATTCTCTCATCCACCACCAGCTCCCACCCAGCTTCCACATCCAACCTTCATCTTATTTCACTCCGCTACCAATTATCCACTCTCTTGAAGAGAGTAACTTTCCTCCTTCTTGAGACAAGACGAGAGTATCCTTCCACTTGCACTTGCCAGCAGAACATCAATTGCTCCTTTTTTCTTTACAGCTCCATCCACATCTATTCCTCTGCTTCCTCGGGAGATTTCATTGAATCAAATTGTTAGTCTTGACTTCAACTCGGGCAATCTGAGTGGAGATGGGATGAATGGAGGTTCGTTCACATCAGTTCGGTTGCCACCATGTTTTCCTCTTGGAAAACTCTGCTCTGCTCTGCCTTTCCTCTCTATATTAGCCTACCACCGCACCACCACCAGCACCACCGCGTTTTCTATATATATATATTCCTACCGTATGAGTGGGGTTCCCCCAGAAAAAAAAACCTGGCCAGATACACAAGAGCTCCTAAATCGATACAAGTTCCCAAGAGGTAGTAATTTCCTTTTTATTCCTTTCCCGAAAAAAAGGTATCTCAGAAAGGCAGCCACCATGGAGGAGAGAGAGAGTGAGAGAGATGACTTGCAAAAAGTGAAAATACTATCGACACCGGCAATACATTATTACCATCATGGGGGATCCGGGGCGTTACCAAAAAAATATTTTTTTCGAGACTCTATACAATATACCTAAAAGTATTCGTAAGGAGATTGGAATAATGCAAATTTATAGCGTGGAAGGCTCCACACAAGGTTCAGCCATAAAAAATGAGAGAGATTCAATGCTCCATTTGAGATTAGGTATAAAAAAGAAACTTGAGAAGGTTTTTTTTTTGTATTCTTCCCAATATGTATAATAATAATGCATTTTGGCATTTCCTCTTTCCGTTCCGCATGAGCCAGAGGCTTGTAATCAATATCAATATAGATATATGCATGTGGGGGTTTTTGTGTGGGAAAAGAGATGCTCTTTGGAAAAAAATATGAATAAAAAAGGAACGAAATGGGCAAGTTGTGAATTCAGGAGGATAAGTAGGGAACGCGGAGCATGGATTATTGAGTTATGAAGTATTGGATTAGGTTTTAGATTGCGCCCCGACCCAAATTTTTCCCTGCATTTTGTATTCAAGACAGGAAATAAATATGCTGGGAAGAGGAGGTGGAGGATGATGAATGTCATTCAGCAGTTGTGACATTTTTTGGGAGACATTTGGAGAGTTGGAAATCCATATGAGGATGCATTTAAATACCGCTCCTAAAATTATTTTTCAGCAGTAGTTTCTAGGTCTAACAGATAGTGTTGAAAATTGCGCGATTAAAGTACGTAGCCAAAAAGTAAAATATGAAGACAATTCTTGAATTGAAGATCACGTTGGTTAAAATTGACCAGATACAGAATACTATGGTACAACAACCCGCCAGAATTCTAAAACATGCGTAATTACTCTTGGCCACATATCCCAGTCCTCGCCTCGCTTTAAACACCAGATGCGTGGAAGTCCCATTATTTATACTCCACTACTTGCTTCTCCAGTCCAGAAGAATACCAAAAAATCCAGACTCACTCTCTCTCGTCACTTGTGTGTGTCTTTACTCTTTTACGTTCCACTATTTCCACACGGGTTAAAAATCGCCGTAGCATTTTCCCTTCAAGGAGGAGGCGTCACAAAGACGAAAAATGAGGTTGACAAAGAGCCATCTCAACTGTTCCTCTCGGGGCTTTTTTTCTCGCCAACAACAACATAAATATATCTCAGCTAGAGTGATAAACACAAAGCTCGTGTACAACCGCTACTACCACCAGCACCACCACCTCACCTACTTTTTTTTCTTTCTTTTGAAATACAAGATCTCCCCACAGTCTCTCCCGGAAAATCCATTACATCATTCAAAAAAAGAATACAAGTTTGGGTGTATACGCGTAGTACGTATACCCAACTTGACAAGATGATATCTCGTTCCTCCATTTTCTCTTCTCTCTCCTCTCCTCTCTGCTTCTCGCCGACTTTTTTCCCTCACGTACGCGCGTACCCTCTGACTGGCTGTAGGCTACCCCACGTCGCTTCATTATCCACCTCATCTCATTGTCATTCCCGGCTATTCAGCCGTCGCCCTTGTTCACAAATGTAGAAAATTTAACGTAATTACGCGAACACGATCCAGATTCCGATTACACAAGACTGGCGAGCAGAATGTTTAAAGAGGGGCGAGCGAGGCGAGTCTATACACAAAATACTAATAAAAACGAGCCACTTCCACTTTTTGCCAATTTCTCCACCATCACCATCATCATCATCATCACCATCCTCAGACTCATCTCCTCATCAATCACTTTTTTCCCTGTCAGATGAGTCCAACAAGTCAATTTTCTAATGGATGTCGTCTTTATTCCTGGTGGTGGAAGAGCGGGAGGACGAATCGTGTCATCAAGAAACTGTGTGTAGCCTGGTGGCACCCACCCGCCACCCACCCACCCTCCTCACCTCCTTCCACCCAGACACTGCCCTTTTGTGTCTTAACTCGAGATTGATTTTTTTTTCTTCTCAGTGGAAAAATAATGGAGATTTAGCATTACCTGACTGAGCCTCTCATCAATATTATTTTCGTATCGATTTAACTCCAGATTTTCCTGGAGGCATCGCACGGGTAGGCCCAAACGGATCAATCTATTTTTAGACGAGATAAAAATAAGAAGCAAAAAAATACTTGTGGATAAAAAAAAGCAAACCCAAGCTTCGTCGTTTAACCTCTGACACAAATTTAGTTTTTTTTGTTAAAAGAAAACTTGAAGGGAATTTCTTTAAAGAGAAAAAAACAAAAGGGTTGAGATGAGATGAAACTTTTTTTTTCTTGGGGTGGAATAATCAAAAAGGACACACAAGTTGGGCGATACAAAATTACAAAGCAAAAACTTTTTTTTTATCTCGGATGAGTCGAGAAGATATTAACTTTTTCAGTTTTTCGCTCCCTTTTCCCACGTTTTTCTTTTTCGTCTTCCTATCTTTATCTAATGTTTCGCAATTTCCATACAATTCCAATTTCCCTCACGTCACAACTAGTTCCCAACCGCCATACCGACGATCAATAGTCGTGAGTGTGGGAGAACGAACGTCTCTAGTTTAGTTTAGAGTGGAAATCAGTTGATCGATATAGATATACACACAACAACGGGGCTCTCACAGTTCCCGTTTGACCTGGAAGAATGATCATCATGATCTTGTTGGAAATGGCATTTCTCCAGCAGCCGGCTGTAATCAGTGGGGCTAAATTTAGCTGAGAATTTACACATCTTGAGTGGGCTCGGGGAGGACAATCGGTGACGAAAAAAGGATGTTGCCTAATTTGATAAGTTTTTTTTTCTTGGAGCTCCCAAACCCAGCCGTTACTAGAGAGAGAGAGAGAGAGAGCTCGAAGGTGAAATTGGTTTGGGGAGAATTTTTTTCCCCGAAATATTTCTACCGTCCTCCTGTTGGTGTGTGTGTGTGTGTGGATATGCTGCATATCTCCTCCAACCAAACTAATATCTTGAGTGGGCTCGGGGAGGACAATCGGTGACGAAAAAAGGATGTTGCCTAATTTGATAAGTTTTTTTTCTTGGAGCTCCCAAACCCAGCCGTTACTAGAGAGAGAGAGAGAGAGAGAGAGAGAGAAGAGAAGGTGAAATTGGTTTGGGGAGAATTTTCTTCCCCGAAATATTTCTACCGTCCTCCTGTTGGTGTGTGTGTGTGTGTGGATATGCTGCATATCTCCTCCAACCAAACTAAACTGCAATTCTCTGATTTTTTTTCTTCTTCCCTCATCAAAGTTTTTTCTCTCCTCTTCTCCTTGTCGGTCGTAATACGATAAGAATCTAAATTGAGACAAGGCTTTCCAATTTAGATTCCATCCTACTCACGAAGTTCTTATTCTGGCTCTCTTTAAAGTTTGTTTTTACTGGGGGCAGTTTAGCCTAAGCACAGAGCTACTCACACATTTCCGCGTTTAATGGGAGCAGTAAAAGTGTTTTCGGAGAGAAGGCATGATGCTTTTTATGGAGTTGTGTGTGTTCTGTGTATGAGTGTGTGACTGTGTAGTGTGTGCTCCCGCGGTGGAGGGAACTGGGTGTGATTTACGGAGCAGGAAATGAGCTTAATGGAAAGGTAGTACCTTTTCAAACGGCGATTTTCACTTGCTTCCACCTTTCCCTACATCTCTGTAAGGAGGGAGGAGGGGTAGAAATCGGGGGAATTTTAAATACACAAACGGCAATCCCCATAAGTATTATTGAATCTACGTTTAAGGTCAGGTTCTCGTATAAAATATTTATTTTAACAATGTTGAAGTATAACACTATAAAGTATAATAACATAAAAATTCAAACATGATCTCTGTGTCATTTACTAATTGCGCATTTCTCCTTCAGGAATCCCTCGTCTGGTCATTTCCGTCTTTCGCTGAAATCGCCAATTCACAGTTTGTTTCACCACCAAACATTTTAAAGTTTTTCCTTTTTACTCAACCACTCCACTACCGCCACCGCCATGCATGCACCACATTAAGCAAATTGGAGTCCCGATTTGAGCGTGTTTTCCATTCCTGGAACAATTTATCATGTCCGGAGCTTTCAAACCAGCAGACGGAACCAATTAGGCATAGTGTTTTCCATTAAAACACATCTTCTCTTCTACTTTTCACTCCACTCTGGACTCTTCCGGAATGGAAAAAAGTATTACAAAAATAAAATAAAAAAAAAACTTTTTTTAAACAAAATTTTCGTGCGCAGCAAAAAACTTCCTTTCCAGATGATGATAGTATTTTTCACTAATGCAATGCATCTCCTAATTCCGTGGTATCAGCTACCGCTGGCATACTGCCATTTTTTTAGTGGAACATCAGTCGGAAAATTCTTTTTTTTCCAGAAAAGTTGTTGAATATCTACCAAAAGATGAATGGGTTTTTTCGCAGTTGGACCAACTGCAATGCTTTTTTGTTTTTCCCCAGGAACCAAATAAATCATAGAAATGCCAATACCAACTTGTATGGACCTTGAAATTCAAGAAAAGTTTTAGGAATTCTACTCCACGTAAATTAGAATTTTTTTCTCGCTAAAGTTTCGTCCTCCATTTTCTCTCCATTAGCCATTGTTTCCTCCCAATTTAAACTCCACTGCTGCTTCATATTGATGATGACTGACCATAAAACGGTATCTCTCGCGGGATTTGCTTGCACCACCCTATTTTCCCGAACCCACCGATGAGCTTTCTTGAGTTCTCGCTCTCGAGTGGTTTCAAAAGACACTAAATTTCCCGGTAATGTCCCCACCACGTCAACTCCTATTCATGATACTTAAAAACCGAGCAAATGGACCAATATGTGGTCCTCATTATCACAACTCTCCTCAACTTGTTTTTTTTTCTTGGCAGCGGGCTTGGCCACCAGGAGCCAAAGCCAAACACACACTTGAGACAAAATCCCACTTGGAAATGGGAGCAACTGCATAAAAGCCTACTCTCGCTCACACGACGAGTGGCTGGAAAGGATAAAGAAAGGATGATAATCCGGGGAAAATAATGCTGTTTGGCTCAAGAGAAAATGAGTTTCTCTCCTTCCCATTTTCGGGATAATCATTGACTTCAAAATAAAACAGCATTTTGCTGGGTCCAAAACTTGTGTATTCTCATTCTCAAAAAAAACAGAAAGAAAGAGAGACAAGGTTTGATGGGAGCAGAGCAACGGCGCGCGGTTTGTCGATCGTGTTTTTTTTTTTGGAAATACACTGTTTTTTAACCCGTTTTCCCCTTCCGTCCCAACCTTCCACACGGTCCCATTTCGTTGAGAAACTGCCAATTTTTCCCTATTGAGCCTTTGTCCGGAAAAAAATTTATTATAGCTGCAGTCTGGCCTTTGAACTGAAGACAAATTACATTGCATTTCGGGATTGGCATTGGCTCGCCCGGTGAGCGGAATACATATTGCTCCTGATAGGCAAGCGTGTAGAGTAAGTAGTAAGTAGTACGGTGGGTTGTTTTATTTTTTCAAAAAATAGACAATGCCATTCCAAGTTCGTACAGCATTATTCCAGCGGTCTACTAGTCTATTACAGTTGTTTTGTGGGGATGCGGGGAGAATACTAAACAAAAGGATTTTCCTCTTGAAAAACATTTACGTAGACCACAACAATACTCCTCATGTTTTCCTCAAAAAAGGAGCAGCGGATTTTTTTTTGTTTTCTAGGAATGATGATATCTGCTCCTCCTCGGTTTTGTTTTTGTTAGCTTTAGGCAATATATAAAAAACATGCTGGCGAAAGCTAAAAGTATTTTTATTTTGCGGTAGTTCTTACCTCATCATCGTAGAAATGATCGTCCATGTCGGTGCTGCTGGAGGAATATCAGTTGGGGAAAAATAATATTCTTTGACGACCTCGTCCAACGAAGGAACGGTTGTTGTTTTTTTGTTGGAAGTTGAAGTTGAAAAAAATCCTCCGAGTCAGCGATCCCTTTGAGGCTGCCACATTCATTTCTGACAAAAATACAAAGTGAAAAGTAGTCAGCTCAAAATACATAAAGTTTTGGGATTAGTAGAAGAGCATCACTCATTCCATATTTTAACCTTTCTCAACATAGCAAAAAATATTTCACATTCATTTGCCGGCTCCAAAAAAAACATTCCGGACAAGAATGAACAAGTATTTTTTTTTTTTTTTTTACTGCGCACTCTAACCCCTCCGCATCTTGTAGTACACCCAATTAGAGGATGGAATTAGGTGTCACTCAACGTGTACTACCTACTTTTTCTGTATTTTATGCCAAATTCGAGTGTAAAAAAGGGGGAAAGACCAAAGCCAAAAAGCATCAGGAGGTGGACAAGAATGAACAAGTATTTTTTTTTATTTTTTTTACTGCGCACTCTAACCCCTCCGCATCTTGTAGTACACTCAATTAGAGGATGGAATTAGGTGTCACTCAACGTGTACTACCTACTTTTTCTGTATTTTATGCCAAATTCGAGTGTAAAAAAGGGGAAAAGACCAAAGCCAAAAAGCATCAGGAGGGGTTCAACCTATTTTATTATATTCTTTTTCGGACGGAGCCCATTTTTTTGCCAACGGGATCCTCCAACTCAACTCAACTCATCACATGACCCATTTTGTATGATACAGTGACGCAGCAGGTCTGCCTCCAAATAACCTTGTCACTCGAGAGCCGCCTGGTCATTGAATATTCATGTGATGTGAGAGTGAGAGAGGGAATGGAGGAGGAGAAACACAACAGAATTTTTCTCTTTTTTTGCTTTCTATTGACGGGTTTCATTTCACCCAGCAACTCTCGTTCGTTTTGTTCGTTCGGCCCCAAGTGATGCACCAATTTGATTTTCCCGTTGGATATAGGTATATATCTCTCTCTATCTGTATCAATCTGCTCCTTTTCCTCTCGGAATGAATATTTTTTCTCAAAAGTCTACACAAGATAAAAAAAATCTATATATATGTATATATACTACTTTTCTCCTTATTTCTCCCCGTCACGTTCCTTTGACACAATGTTTCCTATTGTGCGGGATTACTAGAGATGGATTTTGTGCAAATTGTCAGCTTCTCGCAACTGCCACGCAGCAGCCGAGCCTACTACTTCTCTCAATCCCGTTATGAGAACGGCTCCTTTGAGAATTTTTTTTTCTCCAGTTAAAGCTAAAGCTTTTGCCCTGGGTTGGGTTTTTGAGGGCTTTAGCTTCAACTGAAACTCCAACTACCTAGTCGTCATCCTTCTCGTCTCGTTCTCACTTTTATAGTGCTTGCCTTTCTAGAGAAGAAGAAGAAGAAGAAAAATTATGCTCAACAGCCATCCTTCAATCCATCTTTTTCGTTTTTTCCCTTCCTTCCTTTATTTTCCACGTGGACAACAATGCATGGACTTGGCTGGACTATATCAGTTGGGAAATGACCTTGGTAAAATATTTAATGGTGATTTGCATAAAGAGAATTTATGGGAGTGGAGTCGCTGTCGTTATAAATTGCAAAACAAATAAAAGGCCCATTGTGTTTCTCCAAGGGAGGTGGTGAGCTGTGTGTGTGAGCTGGATGGGAAAACAGGAAGTACACAGTTTCTTCTTCTTCGTCTTATTTTTTTTTCTCAAGTCATCATCTTTTTCTTGAAACATTTTTTGTATGTAAAAAAATAAAAAGGGAAAGGGACTTGACTCCTCTATCGCCATCACTTAAAATATGCACAGCCAGTGGGCTGCTGCTGCTGGGATGAATTTTTTAGATTATATTTTGTATACCCCCACCATCCAACTCAACTACTATCCCAGCAGAAAAAAGGGTAATATCTCTCTGTGTGTAGTAGTAGTAGTAATAATGTACATATTTAAATAAGTTTTAGTTCCCATTCCCATTTTCTCCGAAAATGAGTAGGATACGTCGTTATATGGTCGTTATTACCCGAAAAAAACATTGGAATGACTTGTCCCGCAAAAAGCAGATAGCACTATCCATGGAACTCCAAAAAAGAAAAAAAAAATACCCGTGCGTGCCTCTGCTATTATGTGTGTGTTTGCTCAAAGAAGAGAGAGAGAGAGAGAAAAAAAAAACTTTTTTTATTGATATGAAAACGACTATATTTTCTCCATACTACTATAACCAAAACCGTGTGTGCCGTGTGCTATGCTGGTTTTTTTGTGGATAATCGAAACAGCAAAACCAGATGAACATGAACACCCACATTTATGAATTATAAATGGAAATGTTACTACTCTGCGATTACTCTATATATATGCTCGCTCTATATACTACAGCCAGCTGCTGCTGCTGCTGCTTCAGCTTTAACTTCTTCTTCAACCGTCGTCGTCGTTTTGGGTTGCGGAAAATGGTTAAGGCAAAACATCAAAACTGGTTTTCCACTTTGTAACTACTCTCCAAAGCATAATATTCCTGATTACTAGGTAATTTTGGGGAGAGAGAGGGAGGGAGGGAAGGAGGGATGGAGGAAAAAAATGTTGGGATCATGTTGTTTTTCGTGGGAGTCTGGCTGGTCTCACCTTTTTCAGAGATTGGGAAACAGTTTCCAACTTTTCTCCTCCACACCACTCTCGACTCTCCTGCTTGCTTCTTGCTGATGATATTTTTTTTTCACGTTACATTTTTTGTTGGCGGCGGACCGCGAATTGCCAGCCGCAAAAACCCAATTCAATTATATTCTCTTTTTTTCAAAAACAAAAACTACTGTAATAATATCCTGGGATGTGAGAAGAGGACCAACACTCATAATCAGAAAACCACACGCGAACCGGTCCCCCTTGCACTACTAAACGGCCTTTTTACATCCATTTCATGAAACTCCGGAGGAGGGAGGACACAACTGGTGTTTAAAAAATGTGGCCTTGGAATGAAAACTTCACTTTATGCATATTTGGTTGGTGAATATGTGCACAACACACAAAACAACAGCTCACATTCTTGTCCTCCTGGTTATTGCGCAACAAGCAGGAAAATTCCATGTGCAACCCGTCGACTTTTCAATTAAACTGGCACAACCTGGCAATGCAATGCAATGCAAACTAGAGGAAGAGGAGGAGGAGGTGGATAGTCCGAAATGGAAACTTTTTTGCCTCTCTCTCTCTCTCTCTCTGGAGACTTCTCCTTCAAACTGGCCGTGTTTTACACGAAAGAATAACACACAATTGAATGAGAACAAGGGGGTTTCCCCTGTACGAAAAAATGAATTAATTCAGTGAAGCTAACAAGTTCGGAAATTTGTTAATTGATCTCCGCGAAAATATTTTAGTCAAATCTCCAAACAAAAAAGCCTTATAATATTCTCTCTTACATTCAATTCTCAATTCTCCTCGCGATCCTCCGTCTTTGGCTTTTAAAAACTTTCCCGTTAAAACATTTCTGGAAAAAAATATCCTGAGCGTTCTGCCGACGAGAGAGAATGGAGAGAATGCGGAGAGACTTTTCTCTTTAGTTTTTTGAGTTCGGGCCAAAAACTTTCACTAAAACCGGAAACTGTTGTCGGGAACTGGGAAAGATTACATGATGCATACGACAGCTTCTTGGAGACACACACTCACTCGTGTTTCTCTCTAGTTTTTTGAGTTCGGGCCAAAAACTTTCACTAAAACCGGAAACTGTTGTCGGGAACTGGGAAAGATTACATGATGCATACGACAGCTTCTTGGAGACACACACTCACTCGGCTCGGCTCACAGGTTGGGAATGGAACAGAGAGCCCTTCCAACTCCGAACCCAGACACGGCTAACTTGCTGGCTTGAGAGTAAGTTGGGAGTAGTGCTGCTGCTTGGCAGTTTGTTTTTGTAAAGCCTCCATATCACCACCAGCTCCACCACCACCACCACCACTTCCACAAGTTCCCTTTTTTCCTCCAGTCCGGAGTCCCTTAGAAAAGATAGCGAGTGGAGAGGAGTGCACTGCTGCTCCTGCACGGCCGTCGTATTTCCTCCAAAAAGAAAAGGAACTTTACCATTTTGCTCACAGCTTATTTTCGCTGGTTTGGAGCGAGAGAGAGAGAGAAGGAGGCTGAGGAAGCTTCAAGTTTCTCTCTCTAAAAACGGCAGAGTTTTTACTCCTTTTTGTTTCATTCCTTGGACAAGCTTGAGCCTCCTCGACGTGGAGGAAAAAAATATAATACACGTCGACAACTATATATGGAAAATAGGTTGGGATGATATGATGCTAGGCAGTTTGGTTTCAAGTTTAGCTTCACACACACACACACACACACAAAATACATGTCTATCTTTATGTCTATACATAGCTAGAAAGAGCAGGGTTTTCGCTTCTTAGCTCCAACTGCCATGCCAGTTCCTCCAACAAATAACCCAGTCGGCAATGAAATATATGCCAATGGTGAGGTTTACGAGTGGATATGGCAGTGACACACACACACACACGGGGGCTAGCTACGCCATTACAAATAAATGATAGCGTATCAACCATTTCAGTAGTAGCCGGAGAAATAAACAGTAATATCAAGTGGAGCTGCTGGGGTGTCTATACACTCCAAAAAGGAAGGATGATATGATGGAGGGAATATGCATATCATATAAAGCTCTACCTATATATACATGTATAGGTATATCCTCGCAATGTGGAAGAAGAGAGTCCGGGTTTTGGAAAGTATAAAGTGAGTGAGAGAGTGAGCTTGAATTTTAAGGTAACGATTTTCACTCCCGTTTTTACTCACAATGCTTCTTCTTTAGAGTGAGCGGCGGCGGTGAAAGTGGGAGTGGGAGTCGTAAAAAGAATGTCAACAGCTATCCCCTACTGCCGTACGTACGTAAAGCCTAAAAGTAAAGCACCATGCATCACGACCAACACCATACCGCACCGCACCGTCGGCTCAGAATCCATAATATGTTTGGAGGGGGTTATATGAGTTATTAAACGATCTGAAAATCAAATTTGATTGGGAGATTAGCAATGTGAGGACGAGGACGACGACGACGACGGGGAGAAAGCAAGGTGATGATGAAAATGGTGGCTCCCGGCTTTTGTGTGCAGATGAGACCGCAATTTTGATGGGGAATTCTGGAGGGGTGCTGAAAGGGCTTAATTAATTATTTGCTATCATACCCAAAGGGGGGAAATATGAGGCTCATTATCATTCTGAAAAGGGGGCCAATTCAGGCCAGCTTTTTGCATTAATTAGAAGAAAGTATTTTTGCAAAAAAAGAAAGATAGAAGAAGAGAAACCTGCAGTTTTTTTACGTGGTGGAGGTATGTCTTTCGTACCCAATTTACAAAAATAATGGGGAAAATGAAGGAGCGACGGTGGCGGCGGTGGTGGGTAGACTGTTTTTATCCTGTCCGCCAGCAGAATTTTAATTGAGACCTTTTATATTCTTGGCTATATCCCCTTGGGAGAAAAAGTAAGCTGCACCAGCCCATAATATAAGAGGCAATAAGAGATTATGCAAATTTTTTTTCCGTATGGGTATATAGAATTTTGAAGGAAAGTTGGGAGTTGGAAGGGAAATATATACGACGGAGTAGCTTTAGCTTTACATGTTTGGTATGCAACTTGTGTACGAAAATCAGGGGATATTATCTTTCTTGGTACGATATAAAAGAAGGGAGGGAAGATGGGGATTTCGCAAAAGAAAAAAAAGAAGTAAAATACTAGGTCATGCATACCTGCTTTTGAAGCAATTGCAAATATTGCAACTGTGATTATCTTTAACTGTCTTTTACTCTTTCCACACGCAAAACTTACGAACCTGCCGAACCTGTCTGTTCCCTACCAGAAGTATTTTCAATAATGACGTCAAAATAAAAATTAGCGACTAACAATTCCTCCTATTTTGATTACGTGGAGCTGTAGTGCAGTGTAGGTGATCGTTGACCAAAGTTCAGTCACGTTTTCATCCATGATGACATCCCTGCCCGCCCTTCTAAAGTAGTATCTCCCCACCTCCACCTTTTCCTTTAACTCCACAGGTAAGTGGAAGAGTTTTCTGGTTCTGCTGATCGACTGTGAAAAGTGGGGATTTTTCCGGTGCGTCGTCATCCAAAGAGCATCCTGTAAACTTTATTTTGATAGCATTAAATCGGCCCTTGCGTTTCCCCTTCAAAATACCTTTTTAACCGTATCCACCATTCCCTTCCTTCTGCAGGGGAGTGAGTACTTAGCGTCCAAAATTGCAGACAAAGTAGAAAAAAGTATATAGAGGAAAGAGAGTATATGGTTTTCCAAAGAAAGTTTTTTTTTCTTCAGTCAACCCCACTTTGCCGGATCCGTTTACACGGGTTCCCAGTTTAAAACCGTTTTCCCCCATTTTTTACGGCACAAAAAGCAGCTTGATCTTTTTCCAGTTTGGTTTCCAACTAAAAAAAAACAAACTTTTCTCTGGTTGAACTAACTTGAAAAAAGAAAAGAAGGAGAAAAAAAGTTTTATTTTTGTAATACTTTGTAAAAAAAAGTTTGTTGAGCAATGTTGACAAACGCAAAACTTTTGCTTAAAAGACTATCACACTCATTCGCTACGTGAAACTCTCTGACTCCTCTGGCTTCCCGCAAAGAATCCAGAATCAACAATATTCAGAGAATTTTTGCGGTGATCAAAAAGGGAAAAGTTTGAACATTTTCCCCCCATTTTAATTGTATCAGTTAACACATGTCGACATCCCAGATTAATATTCATTTTTTGAGGGGAAATTCATTAGATTTTTGTGGTTTTCGCTGAAACAATGGCATTTCTTTGAACATGAACCTATACCTCCGACCGAGCTCGCTCTGGAAAGTAGATGATTCTCGTTGGGTTGTTGGGATCCTAAAATTCAAATCTTATTATTTTGCCAGCCTCTCTTCCCCACACATTACATTACGTAAAAATAAGATGTGCCATAAAGTTTCCAATTTTTTTCGTCCTTCCTTCCAGACGAAACTTATTGAATAATTCAAACTTGTGTGACTGGGCTACTGAGACTGTATATAAAATTGGATATTGGTCTCAAGGCAAAAAAATAACATGATTTCCATGTAGTCTCCTTCCTTCTCCCTCTGCCCGTGTATTTTTTTTTTGCAAAAAAATTTAGTTTTTGAGTAAGGATCTATTTCATTTTATGTGTCATCTATATTACATTAGGGAGCTGGGCTGCTGCATGCTTTTTTCTGAAGGAAAAATAAGACTTTACAAAGCGTAACTCGATAAGGAAAAAAATGGTGGATTGGAAAGGGCTCCTGCTCTGCCTACTGCATATTATATATCCAGTGCTTGAGCACAATCTAATTCAATGCGCTTTCAAGCATGGAGCTACAAAAAGGTAGCGGAATCTATATATATATGGTGGAGGCTAAACAAAATGTGAAGGAAATACCGGAAAGGCTGGAAGGGGGATACATGGGGGATTCGAGGGAGGAAAGGCATGAATTGTTAATGATAGAATAATGTGGTTAGGAAGAAAAGAAGAAAAAAATACTCAAGGCACGTATGTTAAATTTCTCCCTTTTTTGTAAAAGACATAGGGGTTGTTAAAAAATGTAAAATTTTGAAATGGATTGGATGAAGAAAGTTAAACATTCTATTTTGTTATTACATGGAGAGAATGAAATTGGAATTTTCGAATCTTAAATTGCGTTCCAATGGTGTATAAATAAACGCCGATAAATATAATTTTAGAATCCAGTACCTCCCTATTATTACAGGTCAAATGCTTTAGGTATAGGTTGTATATAAAGTAACACGAAACCAACATTCCCACTTTTCTCAAGAAATCTCATTCCTTAATTTAAATATTTTATAGTCCATTAGGAGTCAGAATGAGGAAAGCGTAAACACTTTGAAACTCAATTCCCTACTCCGCAAAAACTCTTCCCTATTCTCACCGGAAGTTTTTTCCCAACTACGCATCTTTTTCAAAGAGGAGAGCGAAACGGCGGACTTTGTTATTATTAGTATTACTATTATTATTATTATATAAAACCCACTTTTTGTGTCCACAACCTTCCCTCCCTCCTCACCCCCCTCTCATTACTTCCAAGTACTTTTACTTTGCCCACTTCTTTTTAGAGAGTAACTTTGGGACAATGATCTACATGCGTGTATACTCCATTTATTAAAGTATCACTGTGTGAATCATCAGCGGCGGATGGTGGGACGTGATAAAAGGAAATGCAAAGGAATACTATTATCTCTCGTGTATATTATATTTGCCACTGCTACGGAACAATTTTTTATATCCCTCATAATAATAAAAAAATATCCTCGGTTTTAGCTTTTCCTTCGCAGATATACCCCCATAAAACGGTGGAATACCAGAGGAGCAGGCTATGTTATATGTTAGCCAAAATATTGCGAGTTTTTTTTATAGGCCCCGCTCCCACTTTTTCCCATATAACTCTCCCCCGACGAACAAATAACTCTTGCTGTGAATCTTGTTTCGGAATAGACAACTGGCACCAACTATGCATTTTATATTACACACACATTTTTTTTTATTTCGTGGAAAAAAGTGGACCCGTTTCCTTCACATATCACCGTGAACAGAGAGAGAGAGAGAGTGGACAACTGTGATTTTCCCAGTGATATTAGGGATATCACTCAGAGATTCCACAGGATGAACTGGACCTTGCCTTGTATTCGTTTTTTTTTATTTTGGAGGAAAAGAGAATTTCTCAGCGGGTATGAATCTTCAATCCTTTTTTGAATGGGGGGGAAAAATTTATATGAAATCTGTGCCTGGAATATATCCGTCCAGCTGCAGACTTTTTGGAAATGCCGCAGTGCATTCCCAAACGACAATATATATCCCGTTTTTCAATGGAAAAGAAAGAGAGAGAGAAAGAGAAAACGGGTTTCTGAGGCTTGTGTACCAGGAACATTCCGGTTGAGTGCGGGAAAGCTTTATGAACTTTAATTTTGTAGCATTTCATTTCATATTGAAAACTTGTGGAGCATGTACTTTATTTGGGGATAACGACAACTCTGATGGGTAATTTTTGAGGGACTAAAAGGAAAAATGTGTCCCCTTTTTTGATATTGTTATGGAACATTCACATCCAGCCAGCCTTCCATATTGGCTCCCATAAAAAAATCCCACTTCCATTTCTTTTCTCGCTTTGAAAGTAAAAATGGTCAGCCATAATATCGCAAAGCAAAGCTACGAGAACGAACAACGATATGCTTCGGCGGAGAACATTTTTTTTTCTCCTAGGGATCAACCATTTTTCTGAGGATTTTCCCCAGCTCAAAGCGACTTTTGGAGGAATATATGGCTAATGATGGTTTTAAAGGGGTAATAGAATGGGAGCCCATGTTTTTGGGCCCTGCCACTTTTAAACATGATATTTGTTGGGCGAGAAATAAGTTGTTTTTTAATGTCATCCCCGGCCCCAAACTTTATTCATCTTGGGGGATAAATAGAAGTTGATTAATGGGGAAACCACATGGACGGAATGGGTTTTGAAGAGAGTATTTATGACTGGCGGGGTGCGCTCAGCTCTGGGTTCATATAGTCGAGGATGAATGAAACGACTAAGTACCAGCACCAGCGAGCTCTTTGTAAAAGGATATATATCCCATCACATCACTTTCTAACATTTTGGACTAAAAACCATTTTCCCATTTAAAAGTACCTGCAGAAACCACACACACACACACACTCTAATCTGATAAATATTCCAAACTTAATTTTACCCCTGCCCGGTCATCCCACTTGATGTTGGTCAAAGTCATTGGGTCCTCCTCATCCAGTTCCTCCCAGGGAAATCATGTAATGCAATGCACCACGAAATAAACTGTGGTGGCTTCTAAAGTACGTTCCATTTTGGAAGAGATAAAGTTGGAAGGAAGGAAGAGTAAGAGCTCATCCTATCCTCATCCATATGGTTATTTTCGTCGACCATGTTTGCAAGCAGGAGGAGGAGGAGGAAGCCGCCTGCTTGTTCCAAAACAAATCCATAAATCGCAACAGGATCATTCTCCCCGACATATAATCCATAAAAGGGCAAAACGAGCAATATCCATTAAAAGGAATTGTCAAACCGGAATAGTATCTAAACAAAAGGCTGACACGAAAGGAAGGTGAAATTTCTCCCAACAGGAGAAGACTTGCTTGCATCCACATCCACCAGTTCCCAGCGCAGCGCTCCGTCGTTGTCGCCGTACCTATTGTTCTGCTTGTTGTTGTTGCGGGTGTTTTTTTTTGTGGGCCACACATTTTGTGGATCAGGGCATCAATAAATTTCATTTAAACGTAAAGTCAGGTTCAGGCCTGGGAGAAGTAGGCAGCAGCATAGGCGCACACCAACCACCACCGCACCACTACCCCACCACCCAGCATGGAGGCTTTCCCGAACATTTAATTTTATGGCACGATTATTTTATTAGGGCATAATTGTTCATGGAGTTATACTCCTCTGGCAAAAAAGGGGACACCCTCTCGCCCCATTATATTGTTTACGACTTTGACAACATGATGTGTTTGTCTGCCCTTCTGCTGAAGCCAAAAGGAAGCAGGGTTGAAGGGAGGATTTCACAGTTGGAAACGGTCCGGAAAATATGTGCATGTTTCAAATGTTTGTTTTTTTACTACGAATCTCTGGATTGAAATCTCTTTTTGAAAATCAATAGAATTGAAGAAGAAAAAAAAAGAATCCATGTTGTACACATCTATCTTGTACGAATTTATAGCAACCAAACCGGCCCCATGGCTCATGTCGGATTTGAGTTGGTTCCGGGCAATCTATTTTCATTTCATGATGTGCCACTGATGGAATGCTGACGCATCACTCACTTTTCATTTTGTGTCAGAGCCTAGTCAAAGTCAGCCGGAATTGCTGGAATAAACGGGAAAGAGGGGGAGACGTGGGAGGGATGCCGAATCAGGATAAAAAATTACGCATTCTGTCAGCATTCAAATGTGACTTACAAATGGGGAGGAGAACAGAGGAAGAGAAGAAGAACAGTGAGTAGTGCAGGCATGTAATATTCCTGTGTAAAGCTTTTGGCTCTGACAATAATGCTTTCTTCCGAGAGGAAACACAACACACAACACATCATGTGAATATGGTGAGTTTTCTTTTTTGGTGGCTTGTTGTTCCATGAAAAAGAAAATGTGCGTTCTTGTATGAGGTAATGTAATTCCTTGGAAAGAAAATGGAAGCGGGTCGTAGCAGCAGTTTTGCAGTACGCTATGTCAATTTTCATTTTCTTTTTTAAACATCATCAAAAATCTTTAATATTCATGTCTGACAACAACGTTGTCATTATTCGTTACAAGATTTTCGTTTATTCAATTATCCACAACCAGAAAGTGAAACCGCATCTTTAAAATTCAAGTATCTGCGTTAATTTCCAAAATTAAATACCACCTTCAAGATGCAACAACAAACAATTTTCCGTTCAACCTGCTTCCCCTTCCTGTGCTCACGGCACAAATCCTGCTGTACCCCTCCCAAGGAGAACCGAGCCCACTCCATATCTCCCCCGCCACACTACTCCCCTGCCCCTACTCCCCGCAATCTCCCACGAGAACCTGAAAGCACTGACAAGGAGCCCTGCAAACAATATGATAAAAATAAGCTGAAAATTCTCCACCTTGAGCGGCCCCGTCTCCCTCCCGCTATTCCTAATCTTGGCCAACTTTTGTTTGAGAGGACTGTCCCCCAGAGAGCCGACCCACTTGATCCCCTCCAGCCTGTACCGCACTATCAGCGAGTTTCTCCAGTACTGGAGTAATCCCTTTTCAAAGTAGGATTGTCCAATGTACTGAAACGCATCGGTAAATATGGAGTTTTTAGCGAGGGCAAAGGAGAACCAGGCGTACCACACCGGCTCCTTGACGAAATACAAAGACTCCTCCACTCCCGGAATGGAAATGTTGGAGTTTGCCGCAATTTTGAGAGTAAAGTCCCAGCCGATGCAGACGGTGGAGGGGTCGAGAAATGCGTGGAGGACGCAGAAAGAGGTATTTTCCACGGGATTGGATCTCCTCCGCAGGGACTGTATCATTGGATTAGAGCTCCCATCAAAATAACTCCAGGAGCTGACTCCAGACAAGTCAAAGTGGATGCGGTAGTTTGGAGCGTGGAGATGTAATTGATTAAATGTTTTCGGCTTGTCGTCAGGTAGGGGGAGGGCTATAAAGGCGGCCAAATTGCTCCTATACCCCGTTCCAATTATCATGACAAACGAGACCCACATTATCAACAGAAATCTTAATCCCCGCGGTCGTTGTTCCACCGTTTGCTCAAAGCTTAGCGACCAGCAGATTAGGAGCGCCTTGGGAAATGGGGCAACATTCGGGTTTATGCTCCCTCGCAAAATGGAGATTTTTACGGCGATGGAGAACAGGCCGACGAAAATGAGGAAAATGAGTAGGATGTAGGCCCAGACGGAGAGGGTGTATGAGCGGAAAATGGTGTACTTGCCCAAGTGCGTTTCCGCATGAGATGTGACGAATATTAGGTGAGCACGGCCGAACGGGCCGACAAAATCGGCGAGACCGTTCCGTGCCAGGGTTTGGGTGGAGACGGATGCGATATCCGCCTTGTCGGAGACCAGGTCACCAAACACTGTGCAAAAACAGGGAGAATGTATATATATATTTTTTTAAAGGATAATTGCCTCTCTGGATCTGGGATTTATTGTCAAGACAGAGTGATAATATCAACTTACCCCCATCCCAACTTCCGTTTCGGTACTGCTGCCCAGTCAACTTCCACCTCGAGGGGTGGTTGAAGCTGTAGCTGTAGTTGTATTTGAGTTTCGCATTTTCAAAAATCTGAAAGTTGACCCCTCTCAGTTCTATCCCGCGGGAGGTGTAGAAGTAGTCCAGGTAGGGAGGGAACTTGGTCCCGGAAATGCGAAAGTGTTGGCCATTCAGGTTGACAGTGCTGGAGGTCACCCAGTGGACGGAGGAGAGGTTCGACGTGGTTCTAAAGTTGGGCTTCCCCTCCACAAGCTCTTCCCACTGGAGTTGGTGAATGAGATGGGTGTCCTCTGCCATTGCGATGATGTTCCGGAATTTGGAGACCAGGGGGCTTTCAAGGAAGGATGTGAGGTGGGCTGTGGGACCCACCAAAATGAATCTGTCTATCCGGCCATGACCCACTGTGAGAAGTTGTTCTAGGTAATAGCTCGTTTTTAGCTTGCTCCTCCGCTCCTCAATTAAGCAAATAAATGTCCACTGGGTGGGACCTCGTTTTGGAGGGGCCAACCACTGGCTTCAGTTTCTGATTCGGGTAAGTCTTCCACCACGAGTTGAAAACGTAGACCACACTGCCCGCTTTGTTGATTGAGTCGAGGGCGGAACTAATTCGGAGCTCGAGCCCTGTGTCGTCGTCGTCCAGCAGGGTGAATGTGGGATTGTCTTGGATTAGCCGTGAGAAGAGGTCGACAAGAGTAAAGTTTCCGGTTTTTTGGACGTGATAATAATTATTCGCGTCGTGGCCTTGGACTTCAACGACGAGATGATGAAAAAGGAAAGCAGCCATGACAAGATTCATTGTGAAGGAGGAGAAAGTAGTGGAATGCTGGTTATTGTAAGAATGTAATTTTCTGACTGAGAAACCTAATCAGAATATTAAGTTATCATCACTTTTGCAAAGAAAGTGAAGTGTTCTTCAGTAAAAATGGAAGGGATTGATGATCATGATGGCTGTGTGCTTGCTGCTACTAATCGTTTGCTCAAACATGCATGCCAATAAGTTATATTGAGTGTAATGCCACTTGAAATTTAATTAATTCACCGGTAGTGCTAGCGTGTGTAGATACATTCGGTGGTACTTTTCCTAAAAAGGTGACGAATGCTAAAAAGCTAATGCTTAGCGCGAGTGGTTGTGGAAATATAACAAAGCATCTGGTTAAATGTTAATAAAACTCAAATACCTATGCTAATGAGAGTAGTTAATAAAATATGTAAACATATTGGAGATGTGGCATTATATAGAACATATAGATAAACATGACTTGCATAGTGTTGCGTAAATATAATATAGGATATAGGACTATTGAACAGGTTTGATTGACTATTCAAGTTCCAATCCAGTGCAGTTCTTTCCAGTATTTTGTTGCCTATTCGATTACCAACAATGGAATAACGAATATTTATTGTGTACCTAGGAATAGAAAATTGCCATTGTACTGCTGCATACATATATGTCGAATAAAGATGATGCGATATATTATGATCAATCCATAAAATGAAAAACTGATGATGATAAGCCTTACGTTATGCACCTTTTATTATCCCGTACTTGAATTCTAATTTCTAGTGCAAAACAAATATCATCAGCATCACAGAAAGGTTTATTCACAATTCCCATATTTGCATAATCACTCAACTCCTTGATTTGGGTTGGTGTTGGTGCACTGGAATTAAGAGCATATAAACATTCATGACATGTTTCCCCAGCCAATTTGTACCCTGACCTCATGTTTAACTCAAGGCAAACACATTTTATGAAGTGTTCAAATGCTATTAACTTTCAACGTTACTCTTCTACTTCTCTTTTCTCTCCCAAAACCTTCCCAACTCGAACGGTTCATGAAGGCTTCTACTACTGAAAAGCTCTCCGGATACTTTATGTTCCACTGTAAATTGGGAATCTTTGCTCGGACTGGGGCTTAGAAGCTATGGTAAATGTAATAAAAATGTCAGCACAACTTTTCTCTGGCTGCTCTGCTCGCTGCACTATGTACCACTCAATATCCCAGTCAAGTACACGCTTTTAAAACCATTATGGTCATACATGTAATGAAATGTTGGAACAAACTCTTCAAAAATTGTAAATAGTGACCAGTCTTGTCCGCTTTCTGGAGGTCTTCTTGGTTGACCTTGCTTGGCTAGGAACCTAAACGTGAACTGAATTTTTTGGGCTACCCGAACGTACATGCAAGGACATGGACATTAACGTTAGAATGGAATGCTTTGTTGCATGGCATAAAGATTGCATGACAATATGTTGAAAACGGGGCATATTCCCAAGAATACAAAGTCTACGAGTCGGAACTTTAACTCGTCAATTCTCCTGTAAAATGTTACATTTTTTATCACATTATTTATTTATTCAGTAAATTTTAGTAATGAAGATGAATGGAATGGGCAGTTCCCAGGAGGGATACGGTTTGTCACAGATTTTGGACAATATGACTGTTTAACTTAGCAATGCAGTAAATAATCATTAATTAGGCCAGAATTGATATTTTACTGCAAACTGTGCTAGTGTAAAGAAAATGGATCCATGATGAAAACTATTTTAATAATGACGCCTAAGTCACATAAAAACAAGAACAATGAAAAATTTTAAAGGACAAACAAGACCAAAAAATACAATATATCGAATCCCCATTCTCACGGAAGAAATGTAACCGTAATCACATTACTCCCATCCCCGGGGCTCGCCGACTTGCTAATTTTCCTCTGCACAATTCGGCTAATCTTTCGAATCCTCCGTTTTCCAAACTTCTCAAGAAACGCAGTTCCCCTACAACAAATCTCCCCAATGAAGGCCAAGACAGAGAGCAGTATTCCAATAGAAAATATGACCAGGACGAATTCCACATTGCTTATCTTCAGCGGGGTCGGTTGGGCTCGTGCCTTTTGCCGAAACATGGCCAGCCTTTGGTACAGCTGGCTATTCTCGTTGGAGTGAACCCACCGATGTCCATTGAACCTCTGCTCCCTCAAAATCCTCCTTTCCCACAAACCCATAAAGCCCATTTCATAAAATGACTGGCCAATCCTTTGAAACTCGTTTGTGAACACGGAGTTGTTTTCTATGGCGAACACAAACCAGGCCTCCACCAACGGTTCCGACTTGTACAGGGCCTGCCGTCCCAGCGAAATTGTCAGATTTTTAGCAGCAGCAAAGGTCAGCGTGTAGTCCCATCCCGCGCAAACCGTGTCAATTTCCATGAACGCTGTGGTGGTGCACAAGGACGTGTCTTCGGTGGGCACTGCCCGCACTCTCAAGCTGGATATTTTGGAATTGGTATTTGAAATAAAGTAGTTCCATCCGGAGACACCGCCAAGGTCGAATATGATCCTGTAGTGTTTCAAATCATACAACTCGTCAAAAGTTTTGGGCACGTGGTCAGGCTGTGGGGCTAATATGAACGCTGCCAAATTGCATTTGTATCCTGTTCCAATGATCATCATGGAGAACACCCAGAGCATCATCATGTAGCGGAGTGGGAACCCTTTTGGTTTTCCAATTTCTTGCTCAAACGAGAACGCCGTGACCATCGTGAGCGCCTTCCGGATCCAATCTGGATTGTTTTCCACTCCTCGCTCATATCTAAACTTTAATGCGAGTCCGTACAGAGACCACAGGATGAAAAAGCCGGTCACGACGAGCAGCCAAATGCGGAGCTTAAACGGCTGAAAGATTGCATACTTGCCTGCATTCGCATAGCCAATCGGATTTGCTGACATGAATACCAAATTAGATTGCCCAAAAGGGCCAATAAAATCTGCAAGTCCGTTCCGCTGTGCTGTGGGATTCGACACGGAGGCTATATCAGCTCGCGAATATATTAAATCTCCAAATACCCCGTCCCACGTTCCTCCATCCTGGAGTTGTCCAGTCAGCTTCCATTCACTGGGATGATTTACCTCGATGGTGAAGTTGTACTGTTTACTGGCGAGGAGCAACGTTTTCCAATTTGTCCCATCATATTCCCACTCCCGGGATTTGCTATTTTCCGGCCGAATGTTGTACATGTAGGGAGGGAAATCTGTGCCGGAAACGCGAAAGTGGTGACCACACAGGCTGTTTGCCGTAGCTGGGATCCATTCTGGGGCAGATAGGTTTTGTGTCACGGAAAATTGGGGAGCTCCCGTGTTCCTCAACGTTTTCCGGTAATTTGCCGACAGGTCTTCCAACTCAATCCCAATCACGTTGCGGAAGTTTTTCATCAGGCGACTACGAAACATGTATTGGATTCTGGCTTGGATCCCGAGAAAAATGAAAACATCTCGACGGCCATGACCAATAAAGAGGATTTGCTTGAGGTAGGTTTCCAAGCTTTGGGAAGTGTGGTAAATGTCGAGAAAGCAGACGAAGGCCCATTGGAAGGACGTATTATGGGCTTTTGTGACCGGGGAAGGCTTCACTTTGGCGGTGCGCGGATGGTGCACCAGGAAAGTGTCGTAAGTGAAGAAGGTTACTCCGAGTTGATGATTTAGCTCAAGGGAGTCCCAGTACTTTCTCATGGAGCTCAGCTTCTGATTGTCCATTAGAATCACCGCCGGCCTGTCTTGGACAAGGTAGTCAATCGTCTCGGCGATTATTCTACTCGAGTTTTGAATTTCCAGTGGGACTTTGTTGAGAGCAGAAGAGGAAACGATAAACAATGCAAAAATATTCAGGACTGGGGAAACCTTCATGATGATGATGATGCTGAGCTGCTAATCAAATTAGTTCAGCTCAGCTGGGAGAGGATAAATGTAAATTAGCAACACAATATTACTCACATGTGAGATCTGAGCTCCTAGCTCCTATATAGGCTAGCTGCTATGCATGCTGCTTCTCAGAAGCAGACTGATTTGGGGATAAAATCGAAACGCGTATTATTAACATCCACTCTAATCTACTTCATGCATCCATACAAAGCCCTGCCCGTTTCGTGTTACGGATCTTCCAATCCAGTTTGCAAGGACTAATTTACATTTCATTCTTCTCACCATTTTTCACTCACGTCAAGTAGATGTTCCCATTAGCTCGAGGAGGTACTTATAGGCTGTAACGCAAACACAAGTCGCTCCCATTTTGTCTCAAAAGGTCATTACGTTTAGTAAGTCCTTTCTATATGTATAGTCGCATTTAGGAATGCCAGCACGCAACTCATTCATCCCATTGGATCATGGTTCGGAGTCTTAATATATTCAAGAGGAATTCTAGTAAGAAAACTCTTTATTTTGCAACATAATTAAAGTTGCATTTAATTAACTTTAGATGGAGAATGATGGGGATTGGTGTGTTCCTTTCTTTGTGTTTCCTTTTCGTACATTTCTACTTCTACTATTCCCCTCTGTAACGTTCTATAAGGTCGAAATTGTAATGTGCAGGGCAGCAATGGGATAGAAATGCAATGCAAAAGGGACACAGGCAGCAGTGCATTTACCAACGACGAGGAAAAGATCTGCACCTATTTGGATGCGGATGGTCTTTTTCAGTAGAGACTCGATACCCTCTACTCCATATTATGCATTTATGCATATCATACCTTCACAAAGATCTTCCTTATCCTGCCTTCACGAAGATAGCCTACCACTACTGGAAAGCGAACATGAGATATGAAGTACCCAACTGTGCAGAGAGCGAGTGCAAAATTGCTTTCATGCCTGATTCATGAAATATGATTCTAGAAAATTGGATGCAGATTCTCTCGAGATGATGGCCTGTTTATCATATTTGATTTTCTAACTTGTTTAAAGCGACATTCCGAAACGATTTATTTGAGTTAATGGTTCATTCACTCTTGTCGTTGCATCTCAAAAAAAACTGCCTTCTTTTCTTTAGTGTCTATACTATCTATACTACCTCGTAGAAGACGACAAAGTTTGCAAGGTCCATTGGAGACCATGCCCCTGCTGCTCCACCGCACCGCTCCGTTGTTCCAATCTGTGAGACCCTGCTGAATGTTTGATGAACCGAGGATATAAAAATGACAGGAATATGGGAGGTCAGGCTTAGTTGCAATCCGTTATTGCTGCCTGTTATTTTTCCATCGCTCGCTTTACAGCCTCCTTAACGATTTCTGAATATCCTCCTGATTCCTGAGACTCCCAACAGCCCAAGTCTTTTCATACTTTAAATCTTTCTCTGTGTTGAAGTTGGCCACGACGCGAGTTCATTTTCCGCAGGGAATTTCTATCAAGAATCAAGATGGAATCTTACAAGGTAAGTACAACGTACAACTATCTAGAACTGCAGTACGGTGTATAAAATATTAAGTTTTATTGCACTACTAGCCCGTAATAAATCTGACATTTTAGTTTTCGTGAAATGAGAATGAGTTTTGTATAGTTCATAAAGTATGAATACAAATTCAAAAACTTTTTTTTATTTCTTTTTCTAGTACCTCTTCCTGGCTTTCCTCCTGGTTGGAGTGTGTGAAGCCGCGTACAAACACAAGCAAAAACGATCCCCAATGCCTAAACCCTCCGATTCTGCGGACCCTAAAAAGGAGACATGGAAGCCAGTGTCGGAACCCCAGGAGTTTACTGTCATGGTGGATGACAACATCAACAAGGCAGACCAATTCCGTCACGAGACCTGGAAACCTGGTGGCGTCATCGAGGGAGAGTATGCATCTCCAACTAGGTATTAATTACTTATTTAAGGAATATGTGATGTTATTTGCAGCAATGAAATGAAATGTGGCTTGTGCTACACTTTTGAAAAGAAACATGCGGCTAATAATACATGATTAATTTTCTTTTATAATTTGCTTTGCAGGGACGGCAAGTGGTTAAAGGTCAACTACCGAGCTGACAAAGAAGGCTTCCATGTCCTCTCCCAGAAGGTAGTTAGTGCGGAAGAGCTTGCTCAACCTGCCGGAGGATCTGCTCCTGACCACCAAGCCAAGGTGGAGACCCACTTTAACGGAAAGGATATCCAGTATACCGTTAAGGAAGATGATCTCAAAAAGAGCAAGCAACAACAGCAGCAGCAGCAGCAACAACAACACAGCGGATTGTAAACGCAAACCGTGATATTAAAAAAAATATATATGATAAGTTTTAATCAAAATGGGACAAAAAGTAAGTTTTTGCTCATCAATCATCACATCAATTATATACTGTATACGCGCATGAAAATGAAAACAAGATATATTATATAACTGTCTACTTTCCGCAATTTTAGTTTTGAACGTTTTAAAATTAAGAATAATTTCAAATGGTATATTTCATATTGTAAACCCTTTTCCACTTCGAGTTTAACTGTAAGGACATGATTTTCGCGAAAGCATTGATATTTAGGAATTAAAAAATTGTAACCTGTTGCCAAAAAATGAAAAATATACGTTCGTTCCTACACAATTTTTAATTCAAATTAACAACTTCAGTGCTTTGTAAAGGTAATATGTCTATTTTATTCTCTAATTTTATGTCGTCAATTGACATGAGGGTTTTAAAAGAGTAATCAATGGGAATAACCATTGTTTGTAATAGGTAATAGTAGTAATATATAAGGATTACGAAAGAAACTTTATACGATGACTTGCAATTTTTTTTATATCGCCGATAATTAAAATAAATACACGCAAATTATATACCATACTAATTGGGGTTTGTTTACTTTGTTTCACTGTTTGTTGGCGCTTTCTCAAGAAAATTGGCATAAGTGGCATGGCATAACCGTCGGGAAAGAATATCTGAATCATAAACATGATTGAACAGACGAAAAGAGCAGAACAATATTAGATTTTATCTTAGGAACACACATGGAGGAGGTACTTGAATTTTGGAACAAGTACACGAGAGAAAATAATTTAAACAGGTGCACGGAGAAAGTTCTAATACATCAATACTATTTAGTAAATAAATGATTTTAGATTCATTTCACGTGAGCATGATTTTTATTGGCAACTCGGCGATTCATACACTTTACTTGGTATTTACTTGGTAAACACAAAGGTATTTAAGTCTCCTCGTGAGTTGTAAATGTAAAATTAAATCATCATAATATCGACTTGTAATTATGTAAAAAAAAAGAAATGTTTCTTATAGGACAGAAATCAAAATAATATAGGTACTTCCATCGCCATCTGAAAATATAGGTAATATGGGCGCTGGACATTCAGTTTTTATTCCTTGGTTTCAGGTCTTCGAAGCAGGGATGCAAAAATAGTTGATTCTTTTTCTGAGGTTGAAAGTACTCATGACCCTAAAACAGACAGATCATTGAAATTACGTTAAGCATGTTGCCTGCTCCTAATTTACATAAAACTCGTATTACAATGTCCAATTGAATTATTCATAGACACGTACCTTCGACCAGTCATAACTCACTGAGTATGCAAATATTTGCCCATCGCTATTGAAGGAGCAGTTAGTAATGGATTGTTCCATCGGGTCTGAAGTCTTCAACTTTATACGTACATCTTTGTCCCAGAAACTGTATCTACCATCCGAGCCTACTGTGGCCAAAGTTCCATGAACTGGATGAAATTTGATGTCATTCACCTATTAAATCAAAATTAAAACATAATAAGCTCATTAGCAGTAAGTAATAATGGAGAGTTTAATGATTCAAATTCAGTTATTCTTACAGCAAAGATATCTTGGAATCCTTGATTAGTTCCATTTGACCGATGACATTTGAATGTAAAATTATCCTTAGGGTTTACTGGATTGACGTATTGAATGGCAACTCTACCTTCCACACTTCCCAAAGCGAAACCTGTAATTGCAAACAATCATCAAAGTGATCAAACACTAAACATTGTCAGTTACGCGAAATAAAATATTGTAAAAACCCAAATGTTTAACTCATACCCGTAGGTTGATTCTGCTTGTCTTTAAATATGGCGACACACCGGTGTTGATACTTCAAAGGGGATTCGATTCGTTTAAATTCAGTCGGGGTATTTTCTAGCTTGTAAATAAGAATGTGCCGGCCAGCAGTTCCAACAACCGCCATAGGATATTCAACATCAACGCAATAACTCCTTTCTGGAAGTGTCAAAGCTAAAATAGGGTTTGGCGATCGCATATCCCAAAATTTCAAAGTTTTATCCCACGAGCTTGTCATCAAAGCCTGGTAATTGGGAGCCTTGATCCAATGGCAAGTTTTAACAGGTCCTTCATGCTGCGCAACTTGAATCGACTGATTTGAAGCCAGGTCCCAACATTTTACAGTCTTGTCACATGAGCCCATGAAAACTTTTGTTCCATCCTATAAAGAATTACAATACATGCAATGAGATTACATTAATATTCGTAATTTTGAGTGTGCAAAATGCTTTAACTTTACAGCTCGCATTCGTAATTTTGTTTTTATAATATCGCCATACATCACTCCAACAGACATCCAGTATAGGTCCAGACATGGACTGCATAGACTTTGGTGCAGTTTTTGCCGTACCTCTATCAACTTCCCAGCACCTCACCTGTGGAGCGAGAGAAAAATCGCCAAACGACAAATTAGCAACACAATTTTACAAACATAAGTATCTTTGCAAAATAATACAATTTATATCAATTGCACACTTACATTGTTATCCCAAGAGCCTGCAATAAGGAATATTGAGGGCACAGTTGGCGGACTAAAACACAGGCAGGAAATTGAGTCATCTGGAGGACTAGTAACTTCAAAATCCCGTTGACCCGGTGCTGCAGTCGGAGTCATGCCAAACGTGGCCGTTGTAGGGGTACCGGCGGTACCAAAGCCGCCCGTCTGACCAAATGTCGTTGTTCCACCACCGAACATGGTGTGCAGTAAAGGATTTTCAAAATAAACTTCTGGCTGTTCACTTTGTTAGCAAAACTATTCTTTTTACAGGATCGGCACGTTGTTTGTAAACATTAGAGACGTTCTTATTTAGTTCAAATAACTCAAAAATGTAATTAGTGTTAAATAGCACGAATAGTACGGGATATATAGGTTACTAAAATACGCCGGACCGGGCTAAACTTATGTAGTTTTTTTAGCACACGACTCAAACTGCGTTTGTCAAACCAAAACAACATTAACTTGCAGCACATGAATGACACATGAACATGACAACGACAACGACAACCAACACAAGAGATCGGATCGGATATACACTAACTCTAACTAAAAATGCCTAACAAACCAGGCACATGCCTTACGCCTAACTCAAACCCATCATAAGTACAATCTCAATCCTTTTCTTTATACTTTTCTTTTCTTTTTACTACACACCACGACATGCTTTCTGCTTTTTTACTCCAATATCGAACAATTTTACTTTTTCTTGTATATCCACATCCAACTAAACATTCAACATTCTACATCTCATAGTAAAGTACCTTTGTACGTAGAATTTGAGAACAAGATTTCTGTGCTGTGTGTGTAAATACAATACTTCACTTACACATATACTGATCTAACCTCTACGTACGTACTTTTACTTAGGTAATGTATGTATCTACCTTTTTTGGTCTGCTACGTCTTCTTGTACTATACGTATCTGTCCGTTCGTTCCGTATCCGTCCTTATGTGTATACGTTTGTGTATCAATATCATGATGTACCTATGAGTAAGTATTCATGTTCAAAGTGCGTTATATTATTGTACTGATACTGATACTCTGATGTGAGGGCTGCTATATGGATGGATACGAATTGAGTTGAGTGAGACGACTAGTTCTTCTTCTTCTTCTTTCTATTATGTTCGCAGCATAACTTGCACATAACGCATAAACACATACATAGCAAATATCTATCATCATCATCATCATCATGAAGTAAATGCCAAAAACACATCGAGCTACAGCAGCCTAGCCTAGCCGAAGCGGACGAAAGTACACGAAGAGGCTCTTCATTCTGCCGTTTGAAAAGGGGGAACCCTCCAGTTAGCCCATGATAACCCGAAATATTAACCAATGTTTGGAGTTCTGGGCATTTTAGGAGTAGCTCCAAGTCTGGCAAATAATACCTGACCAGTGAAGGTCCCTGTCCGACCCGAAATGTGTGAAGATCCCCTCTCCAGACAAGGGGAATAGTCCACCAAGCATTAGTACATGTACAAGATGATCAGCTAGGGCACGCCATATTTGCTCTGGCTAGATAGCTTGAAAAGTTATCCTCTCTCTCTCTCTGGGTGTGCTTAAAATTGTTGGAAATTTCCTCAAAATTGGAAAATTTGATCAAAATCCGGAGGAAAAGTGGGAGTTGGAGTGACCTCCGGCCAGAGCCTCTTTGTTTCTTGTGGAGTAGTGGAAGTGGAGTAATCCAGTGGGGCCGTCTTTTGAGAGAAAGCCAATTGTTGGTTTGCTGATAATTTAATCTGCAACAACTACTGGTAAGTGGCGCTCTGTATATTATATTTTCTTGTATTATTGGTTGTCGTAGTAGGGCAGCACCACACTCCACACCTATCTATCTATCTATACGACGAGACGAGACGACGACACAAAAGGACATTTAGTTATTTTTGGAGAGATGATGATGAGCTCTTTCGGACTGTTTCATGACTTGATTGGGTTTGGGATCCAAAACTGGTCAAAATACTATATACTTTGATGGGGCCTGTGGCGGTGGTGTTGTGAACCTTACCTTGTGGTTTGATGACTGCAACGCCACCGAACCTGGGTAAATAAAGGATATTTAGGAGGCTATAGGAGTTTGTTGTTGTTTTTGTTGAGTTGATGAGTTGATGATGAGGAGATTTTGGCATCTCTCCAAATATAAATATTGGATAATATGGATAAGGAATGATAATTAGGCATGTGCAGGCAGAGATGAGTAGTTGAGGATATGAGCTCAGCTGAAGCTGATGATTTAAATAAGATCTTGAATGATGGTGGAATCAATTTTGATATATTGAGATTGAGATGCTAATATTTTGACGTGCATTGCTGAGTAGAGTATTATTGGGAATATTATTGGGATGAAATTAGCTCAAAGTTTACGAATAGCGTACAGAAGGTCTTTATGGAGAAATTGGAGAAGCATGACGCACGATGCAGAGTGTGCAGAGTAATTTTTCTAGGATGATATGTTTACTAGCAAAATGATGGACGCTAAGTGCACAAGTGCATTGCTTCTTCTTGCTTAATGTTGTTAGTATTTCGATGATTTAATTCTGTTTTCATTACGCAGATATTTAATTGAAAGATGGCCATGGACTCGCAGGAGGATATGCAAGTAGCCTATTTGGATAGCATAAGCGAAGATGAACCTGCACCAGGTTAGTAAAGAAAGCCAAAGAAAGATGATATAGGCTTGTGAAACTACAGGACGGGCGGTGGGGATTGGGAATAAAATGAGCTCAAGTTTCCATTGTATTACAGGGACCAGTAGATCAGATGGATCTTTAACGTTAGTTCCATCAGAAGCGGAGTCCGGCGAAGTTAGTTACGTTCTGATTGTTGAACAACCGGAAGGAACTGATGGTCATGACAGTAGTAAGGAGGACAAGGATGCTGATCTCGGAATCTACGATTTCGATGAAGCGGAACAGGAGGCTGAAAACGCACAGGTAGGTGCATTAAATATAAAGTAAACGGCAACCGTTGATTGAACCTGCCAACTTTTTAAAATTATTGTTTTGTTATTTTTTAGACCGAGAATGAAGAGGAAGACGATAAATCCAAGGTGAAAGCTGGCTCAGCCCCAAAGAAATCCCAGAATACCGGACAAACCCACATGTGCAATTACTGCAATTATACTAGTCCTAAGAGATATTTACTGTCTCGCCACATGAAGTCCCATTCAGAAGAGCGCCCACATAAATGCAGTGTGTGTGAAAGAGGGTTTAAAACTTTAGCCTCCCTGCAGAATCATGTTAACACCCATACCGGAACCAAACCCCACAAATGCAAGTATTGTGATTCTGCGTTTACCACCTCAGGTATGTCTACTTTTCTACGAATTTTCACCCTAAATTAAATTAGTATAAACATTAATTTTGTTTCGTTTTGTGAAGGTGAATTGGTGCGTCATGTTCGGTACCGTCACACCCATGAGAAACCACATCATTGCACTGAATGTGATTACTCCAGTGTGGAGCTTAGTAAGCTTAAACGCCATATGAGGTGTCATACAGGCGAACGTCCGTACCAGGTACATTTTCAAGATAGCAATACGTCCTTGATAAAATAAATCCTATTGGTGAAATTGAGTGCTTTGAAGTGGCAATTAATTATGTTTATAGTGTCCGCATTGCACATATGCCAGTCCAGATACGTTTAAATTGAAAAGGCATTTAAGAATTCATACTGGCGAGAAACCTTACGAGTGTGACATCTGTCAAGCCCGATTTACCCAGTCCAACAGCTTAAAAGCCCATCGCCTAATTCATACAGGTTAACGAAGCTAAATTGAAAGGAAATGACTAGTGAAAATCCCATAGTATTTGGCTAACTAGTCGTTATTTTTTATATTTTCAGGGAACAAGCCCATTTTCAAATGCGAATTATGTCCTGCAACATGCGGGCGTAAAACTGATCTTAGAATTCATGTGCAGAAATTGCACACATCTGAACAACCGTTAAAATGTAAACGATGCGGGAAAGCTTTCCCTGACCGCTATACTTTTAAGGTATGAGCAAAATTTAATATTTGATTCAATATCTTGTAATTTAAAAAAATAAATTTATTTTGCATTTTCCATTTCGTGTCCAGTTACACTGTAAAACTCATGACGGTGAAAAATGCTTCAAATGTGACCTTTGCCCTTATGCGTCTTCATCCCAACGACACTTGGAGTCTCATATGTTAGTCCATACTGATCAGAAACCATACCAGTGTGAATTGTGTGACCAAGTACGTGCTATTATTTTATTTTCAATATGGATTGCAAGACATTGTTTTGATTGAACTTTTATGAATGATTGATGTTAATACCAATTGGGTAATTGTTAATATTCCAGGCTTTTCGTCAAAAGCAGCTTTTAAGACGACACCAAAACTTATATCACAACCCCAATTATGTCCCACCAACACCTCGTGACAAACAGCACGAGTGTTCGGAATGTGGCCGTGCATTCCGACATAAAGGAAATCTCATTCGCCATATGGCAATCCATGATCCTGAGTCCGCAGTTCATGAGCGCGCAATGGCTCTTAAGATTGGACGGCAAAAGCGAATCCAAGTAAGAAAATTTGTTGTCTTTTGGAAATTTAAAATCAAAACGATTAAAAACGTATATCTGACAATGCTTTAACTTACGTCCGTGTCCGTCCTTTCATAGCTTGTAAATGGACAGCAAGTAGAAGTTTTTGAAGATGACGAGGACGAGGAAGACGAGGAGAGTGAGAGTGGTCCTATGGTACAAGTTGAAGGCTTGGATGGCCAGCAGTACGTTGTACTGGAAGTCATTCAGTTACAGGTAACTATTCAGTAAATACTATATCTAACTTACGTCATTAATAGCTAGTCCTAAAGTAAAATACAATTGGAAACACTAAACACTCATTGAATCCATGACCTATTTCCATAGGATGGCGACGGCACCGAACAAACAGTAGCTGTTGTTGGCGACGATGAAATCAATGCCGACGTTCTAAATGAGGATTCTACTATGGTAGAGCTAAACGATCCCTCTATTATGGGGCAATTCCAGGATTCTAACGACCGTAAGTACAACTTGTTTTATAGTTACTTAAAGTTGAACCTTTGATTAGCCATTGCAAAAGCATAATATTAAAATTGCCTTGTTTTGATATCAATAGATTTTGACGTTAGTTTACGGGAGGAAAAGCCAAAGCCTTATATTAAACCCGAGATCGTTACAGAGAATGACGTCAAAAGTTGCTTTGGATTTGACGTAAGTGCTCACTAAAACAGTCGTAATCTTATTTATATCTCTTTTGATGTCTCCATGTTATTGTACCGACCGAGCTGCTGAGACTGAGAGTAACTAACTTTGTGTATTTTTATTTAGGATGACGACGATGACGAAGAGGAGGACGAAGATGACCAAATGGGATTGTTTGATGAAATAACGTCTTAATGTGATATGTTTATATCGTGTGTTAGGTTAATTTCGATAAATTACGATGGGTTGTCATCCATTTAACGATTCTTCTAAAGAATACGATTCCTATCATGTTAACTTTTAGTATTTGTAGTATAGTAGAGCATGAGCATGTATTGACTGACTTCAGGTTGTATTTCCACGTGGTTATTATAGATTAGCTGTAACTGAAAGATATTGTGTTTGTACTTTCTGCGTTTCCACACGTTATACCAACAGTATACCAGGATGAGCTACACTATACGCCTAGAATAAGCTGTAAATATGAACGTAATTATTATTATTGGATATTGAAGTACTGAGGGACTTTTGTCCTTGACTAATGTATTACGTTTATGAATTGTTATGCATTTTCAAGCACGGTTGTATACTTGACGCAGTGTACTTTCAGAATTTACCAGACAGGATGACGTAGCATAACAATATTTCCTAGTAGTTTCCTGTTCTGTAGATCTAATTCATTCCAACCGTGTAGAAAGGGGTATTTGGATCAAGTTTACTCGTTTGTGTTATCGCTATATTACCCTAAGATGTTTTGGATATCTTTAAACCAAGCAAGAATTATGTATCATTAATCTGTACCATTAATTATTATGCATTTTGTATTCAGTACAACGTTGGTTTTTTGTTGATCGTTTGTGAACTTTTTTTATACTTCCACAATTTTTTGTTTTTATTTGTTAAAAATAAACGCACTTATAACGACACAGACGAATTTAAAAATAATGTACTCAAATTATGTGTCACTTGGTATGGGTAACTTCACCGGAGGTTCCTGAATCATTGCAAAAAGAAGACAAGATATTTATATCCAAGTCAATACGAGAAGCTTAGATATACTATATGCGAAGGACCAAACTTACTTGCAGCTTAGCTTTAGGAATTGTTCCATATTGATACTCTTTTATCCCCATTTCGCTGTCACGCTTCAGATCTTTCGTAGCGTTCTGCAGTGGCTTCTTTCTAAAGGGTTCTCCCTCAGAGTAATCTACCCACTCACTCATTCTCTCCTTGCCAAATATTCTCTCCCAGAATGACAGCCAGTGTTCGTTAAACAACTTTTTATGAACCTTCTCTATTGATTTTCGGTTGGCTAAAATTACAATGTAACTAAAGAGTCCTCCAAATATTAATGTCGTAACGCAACCAATGCCAGGCTGCCAAATGTAGGAAATTGACCATATTTTCAGGGCAAGAGAGTCATCTTTGGATTCGTCCAGCCATACCGTGTTCGCCCTTAAAAGTGGTTCAGCATAGTCGCTCGTTAGAGCTGCCGAACTGTAGTTGTACACGCTTTCCAACATTCTGGAAGAAGTGGGCTCCCTCGCACAACCATTAGTTAATAATAGTAATCTCTGATCCGGTAGCTTATCTTCTCGACCAGCAAGAATATTCCCAATTCCAACAAAAGCCGAAATTGCAATTGAGCAAACCATTCCCGAAAAAACTCCCTGTAAATCAATGTGTCCTTGTCAAGATACCTCATTTGCATATATTTACATAGACTATCTACAAAAAGAAAAGATTATCCTACCATTTTGTTCGACCAGGGAACAAACATTCCTAACGAGAAAGCTCCCAAAATAGGTCCCAGCAAGGCTCCATGAATTAAAGTCGAAAACTATCCCCAAATCGATTATATTATATTACATGAGCTCATATATCTGTCGTACATTTTGTGTAATACAAAAAATTAGTCCAGGCGCTGTGAGAAAATCTTACCGGAGACAGGTTGATCGTTGAATTGACAATCTTCACAATAAATAGCAGTCCAAAAGCGGCGAGTCCTGTAACAGTGGATGCAATCTTGGAAACATTCCCAAGCTTCTCATCCGGCCAATTTGGAAACCTAATTTTGATAAAGTCTTCGGTGATGAGCGCAGCAACAGAGTTTAATGCACTGGAAACCGAGCTACAGAATGAAAGAATCATGACAAACCAACATTATGTTTTGGCGAAACACTGTCCACATTTATCTTCCCGAAATTCTGAAAATCATAGCTTGTTTTCACGCAATTTCTTTGTTCCCTGCTCCTACCTCAAGCTTCCACAAGTAATTCCAGCCACGAGAAGACCAGGAACGACAGGATAATCCCGCAATGCATCCATTACAAAAAGGGGAAGCATTTGATCAAGTGACGTGATCATCTACAATAACCACATAATATTTCAGTTCAGATAAAACTGGAAGCAAACAAATTTATTCTTTGAGCAAGAGACGATAAATTATTTATAGCAACAACTCACTCCGGCATCCATTGGGTTGCAGGAGTGGTACTTTGCGTAGAGGAGCATTCCCAAGAAAGAACACAAAAGGATGACACACATCATTCCAACCATGTTAAATATCAAACATCTATAAAAGTAATAATAATGGAAATTCCAAATCAATTCGTGCTCAAACTATTTTTACAATACTTTTATCAGGGATCTGAATTATTTAACCAACATTCTAGATTGGCGCAGAGTGGGAACTGAATTGTAACGCTGAATTTGGGCTTGAGTAGCTGCAAACAATGGAAGCCATAGGAAGTATCCTCCAAGAGTCCCTGTCCACACGGTATGTCTTGCTCTTGGATCCGGATTAAAACTAAAATGGGATTTATATGTATGTATACCTATGTATAAGTGGGCTTTAAAATAACATTTTAAAGGTTTCCAAAAGTTCCAAAGGGAAAAGTTTTACTTGAGAATGTTGGTTCTTTCTGTGTCCTCTGAATGCCGCCATGCCGCCTTAATACCTCCAACTTCGATTAATCCACAAATTGACACAGCTCCTAGCGCGAGAAACATTACACATGCTTGCAGGGCGTCTGTCCATAAGACTGCTTTGAGTCCACCCTAATAAAGCAAAGCATTAGGGATATTAATAAACTTTTAAGTCAAGCAGTGTGACAAAGGATTATTATTATTATCATGTTTGCCCTGCATGGCATATTACCAGAGATGAGTAAGCAATGCACACCAAGAAAATTGCTGCAGCTGAAATCTCATATCTAAATCCGGCAACTACATCAAAGTTTACAACAATTTTAGATCCGGAGTAAGTAAATGTGAAATAAGTCTAATTTAAATGGTTTAGCTTTGTGAATTGACATAACACTTTAGAGTATACCTTGATCGATAGCTAAAGAAGGTCCGAGCACCGTAATTGGCATGTAAAAAGTCTAGAAGCACGGAATTCAATTCATGTCACGTTACTTTTCAAATTTTTCTCTGCCTTGATCGGGAATGAATCTCTTTGAAAACTCACCAAATGGATAATCCCAAAGAGAGACGTCATCGTCCTTATTAGCCGACCGTATCTCCATTCAAAGTACTATACAAACCAATAATAATAATACCGTCAACTCAACAAAGACACTCTCACACCCACACTTTACATTGAGAGTCTCATATCATTCTTCTATAACTTTGCAAACCTCGTAGGCTGATGTCAGTTGGAGGTCAAAAAATACTGGAACGTACCAGAACGCAAGGGCCAAAGTCATGGGAATGAAGGCAAGGCCAATAATGGTGTACACCTGACCATACAAATATACTTCGACCGGATTACCTAAACAAACACATTTCATTGAGGTTTACTCAAGACACGACTGTTGGCCATCGATCTCCCATCACATCCCAAGAGCAAAAATTCTCAGTTCTCAGGGAAGTTCCCAAGTAGGAATATAACGACTTTTATTACACGAATCATACCTAAAAGTGTAACTGCTGAGACGAAACTGAAAATGGAAAGATTAAACGGATTTTTTTAAATAGAAAAATCATATACCTAGTCTACTTGCTCAAGTTTCTCCAACCACCGCCACACACCGCAATAATTGTGTGCACACAAGTGTTATTGTTCCCATTACTGGAGAGATAACATATTATTTGTGCCATTTCCATTTAAATGCATTACCTGCAAACAAGAGACAGCGTTACGGGCGTTATCGACATTGAGCGACCAGCCATTAAAAATTCCTCGTTGGACTTGTTTTTCGTTCCGAAACACCCATAAAACACGCCAATCCCTAAAGAAGCCACTAAAACAGCACCAAACACAATGTACTCCGGCCATTTGAAGTTGTCCGTGAAGTCCTCCACGATATAATCCGGTGTAGTCGACTGCCCTGACATCGTTCTGGGAAGGCACGCAGCCGGTGCGGTGAGTTGTGTCACTTAATTCTTTCTTACAAACTATATAGAACAAAACTAAAACTTTTTCCCTAGTTTAGCCCCACGGCAAGGCTAATTATAAAATTATGGTTAACAGAGTAGAGGACTCAGTGGTCTGTGCTCCGTGGTGTGGCTCCCATCGGGGCAACATGAAGACTGCTGGTTAGCGAGATGAGCAGTACATCATATGCGTGAGAGAAAAAAAAATATTGTGCAGTTTATCACTATTTTGGTTTATCCATTTTCAAACCGATTACAAACCTGTCAGACAGATATCTCATATATATGCAGACGGTGATAAAGTCAATAATGCGAAAGATAAGGAAAAACTAAACTTGCGATAACTAAGAATCAAATAATTTCATATTGTTTCAGTTGAATATCCTAAGAAAAAGGTGTTAGCTATGCTGAAATGCGTACTACTTGGATTCAGTAAACCTATATATTTTGAAGCAAGAGTATCAATAAGTTTCTCCTTTCAGAGTTACTTTCAACTCGAGTGCATTTCAATCACAATAAGATGATTTCAACATTCATCCTTGTCACAAAAATCATGTGTGTGATGGGGTGCATGCTAATCAACACTCGCTTCAGCAAGAAGCAGTTGACACGAGTTACACTGATCAAGAGTATGAAATGAAGTGAGTGAAGTGAAGAATGTAGTATTTGATTTGATCAAACCAGATTGGCACAAAAAGTCGGCAACAGGTAGATCCATCGTTTTGCATATGGCCCACTGCCCTTTTCGTTCGACACACAAGTATTACGACTTTCAATCGGCTGGTGTTCGATGATACTCAATTCGAGAAGCAAGTCGGCTTTCGGTAAGTGTAGAGACGTAATAAAGCAGTCAATGTATAGGTAAGCTTGTATAGGTGAATAATAAAAAAGGAATGAGTTGTAATGTAATGAAATCAAAATGCATCATGCATCTCACACACTCAAGAAGAGCACAAACACTTTGTCATTGCTTAATCACTCTTTTTAGCTATTATATATATTGTGAGCATTCAATTCATGTCAGGTAATTATGAACAAAACAGAGACTCTCATAAATTCCTCCAGTCACCTCATCATTTTCGGCCATGAAACCAACACGTGTGTGTCACCTTTACAACCATTTGAAGTGTCGGCGCATTCTAAATCGGCTCAGAAGTTTGGGATTGTAGTAATGCAATGGAGGCAACCTAGGCTCCACAACGGACGACTTTCTTTCCTGTTCTTCCACAAGAGACTTTTTCGGTTCCACAATGGACTTTCTTTCCTGTTCCACAACAGACTTTTTAGGCTCCTCAACGGACTTTCTTTCTTGTTCCACAACAGACTTTCTTTCCTGTTCGCCAACAGACTTCTTTTTCAGGTCTACAATGGACTTGTTTTTCGGCTCTACAGACGACTTCTTTTTCGGCTCGACCGCCTCACTCATCCGTTTGCCGTCCTTGTCTTGGGAAGACTCAGCCTGTGCGTTGAAGTTGTCAGTCCAGTGTTCTGCCACAGGGACAATTTCTGTGATTCCGTCATTCTCCCCTTTGAGATCCTCAGGGTTTACCGGAGTCGTCACTGGTGGATTAGTTTCCACTTTACCCCCCAACGCGGCTGCAGCCATGAGCTCATTTAATTCATCGTCGTTATCCACACTCTCCGACTCGTCATCCCCCTCCATGCTCTCCTCCTCTTCTTCCGAGATGTGCGGTTCCAGAAAGTTGGGGTTTCTCAGGGTGGCCGAGAACATGTCGTAATCTCCCATCACCTCACGGTACTTTATGTATCTTGCCAGCTCCGTGGGATTAAACTGGCAGGATGACTCGTGGTGATGCGGAACATGATGATGATGATGGGATTGATGATGATGATTGGAGCGGCTATGCAAACTTGCAGTTATTGTCTCCCAGTCTGTCTTTATCTCCTCATCCGGGTCCGTCGGGTCAATGCACTTTTTCATTTTCACTAATTGTTCCAACTCACCCCCCGGCTTGAGGCAGGTCTCCACGAGACCCGTCCTACTGGCCCGACTCTTTCTTTCAGCAACTCCACCGATCCTCCTCCCCCCTGGAAGCAACTGCTCGCTATTCTTTTCCGCTTGTATCGCCTCTGCCTCCGCCTCCGGCGGGTCCCTTTTGTCTGGGTAGACCAGCGACAAGGTGGGCAGGAGTATTTGCGACGGTGGAATGCTCCTCGTCAGCATCCCCTGCAGCATCCCGGTATTCGACTCTCCATGCGACTTTGCCTCCTTAACGTCCGAATACTTGTCCGGGTCGATTTCCGCTGACAACTCGACAATCTTCACTCTCCGCCGTAGCTGCTGCTGCAACTCGGTCGAGTGTCTCAAGGATTGGGAGGACATTTGAGGTCGAAGGTACAGGTGGGGTAACGCGTACGGGGGGACTTTGTCATGATCATTAAATTCATTTACGAGAAACTCGTCGTACATGTTAACCTCCTGCTTTTCGAGTGGAGTCAGTGACAACTTGATTCGATACTCTTGGGGCAAGAACTTGTAGCCGTAGGCTTCCTCGCTGAAGTAAACCTAAATAATAAAAAACATTTTTTTTTCAGATGTATTCAGTAGTAGTAGTAGTACGTATTATTATGTATTCTGTATCATCCACAATTTTTTTCCCCGAAATAAAAGGCCTTTTTTCACATGTTTTGCAACGTGCTTACTCGACGAACTCGGGCATTCGCGTTGATCTTGATTCTCTGGACGCTCACCAGCTTGCTGCCAAAGGCGCTCTTGAGAGTTGCATCCAGATTGACACATGCCTAATAACACAGTTGCAGATTGTGTCACTCGCCCAACTCAACCTGTCAACCCGAAATCTGATAAATATTTATCAAGTAGAGAGTATCATTTTCAACGTACATAATTCCACGTTGGGCTAAGCCTCATTGGGATTTCGCAATTGAGCTCGCCAATCGTGCATCTCGACTTGAAGTTTTTTGCGCAAATTTTCCGGGAGAAACCGAGGTTGTCCAGAACCTACAAAAATATATGTTTTACATATACATAGGTATTTCGATTCAAGTGTTTACAAACACGGAGCACTCCAGTATGATGATGATGAGCGTTTGGAGGGCTTAGCTTACGTCAAAGAATAATTTAAAAGGGGAATTATGTAAGATTAAACATTGTAATTTATAAAATCACCGTAAACTCAACACTGGAATATCCATGCATATCCTTCATTAACATTGTTACATAGGGCATCTCCACGTTAATAAAACTATTGGGATCAGGTGGACAAACCATGTACACGGAGCCATCATGATTGCCAGCTATCTCCAAAACTGGAGCGTTAATTTGGTGATCGATAGCCTCCCTAATGCGACCCTGCTTGCGACCTGAGCCAACCTTCAATTCCAAAATTCTTTTACGGCTTAGTCATCATCACCATCATTGACATTTTAATTACTTTTAATCTTCTTTCAATCTATATAGAACCCACTTCCAACCGCCAGTTGTGGAAACTCCGTTGCTCCTCATTGTAAAAGATGCTGAGGAGCCCCGGCTTGGAGAAGGTGGTGTACAACTGAAAGTGGTTCTCATCGTCCTCCACCTCCTGCTCAAATCGCTTCGCGTACTTATCCCGCACTCCACATTCTTCTTGATCCATTTTCGAAAAAAGATTGCTTGGAGCTTAACTTCCATGAAATCAGTTCAATTACTCAATTTTACTCTCTACGTATCCCAGCTGGATGGAGTACATATTATCTCTCGGTGGAGTTGCCTTCCTAGAAGTTCAGCTTGGGAAGGCATCATTTTCAAAAAAAAAAAAATAAAAAAAAAATGTATGCACACACCAGTTTCCTTGACATATCCTCATTTAACGAGTACATCGACCTCGCTCGAGACTCCCCACCACCTCCGGTAATTTCATTTTTCTACCTTAAACCAACCCCGTGCCCGTCCAGCCGGGATGAAACCGGCTCCAAAAAGAAGCTATAACCCGGAAGGAATCAATTGGCCAGGGCAATTACGCTGAAAAACAAATCAATCTTTGTACACTGTATATCTATGTATAACTTCCCCGTTCCCCCTCAACAAAAACGGAAGAGTGGTGGTGGAGAAACAATATCGATTTTATTTTATGCTCCATAAACCACATCTCTTTTCCAAGAGGCTGCTCCAGGTTTTGGTCTAGGTTTGCGGAACGAGAAAGAAGAAAAATTAAATCCCAAATCAAAAGCTCTATTACCCGTGTACACTCACCTTAACTCAAAACTCGCACAAATTTCCATGAAATATATCTTCCCAGCCGCAAAAGGCAAAGGAAAAGGAGGAGTAGCGGAAAAGTCTCTTTTTTATCGTGTCACAAGCATAAACCCATTTTATACGTCTTTATTGCCATGCTTTAAAAATTCGCTACAACCATTTTACATTCGTAGGCAACATTAAACTTTATATGGCTCCAATTCTTCCATTTTTTTCCACCACCCGACTCTTTGTTCCCCCAAAAAGAAAAGTACGTAGTTGTAGTTTTTTGTTCTGGACCCATTTTCCTTCCGCTAATGATCATGATTTACTTTTAATTTGCACATTCCCAAGCGGAACGACTTGAGCCGTCGTCTCCCTCCCTAAGAAAAGGGGCAGTTACGGTGAAATAATGATGGTGCAAGTTGACGAATGCAAAGTATATGAACGAATGCAGAGTTTTACAACACCAAATACACTCTTTTACAAACAACCTTAGCTGCGTAACCCCTTACAATCTGTATGAAATCATACACACTAGGGGGAAATTTTTTTTTACTATCGGCGTCCTACTTTTAATATTTTGTACAACACTCATACGATCACCTAAAACCCAAATCATTTACACTTTCCCTCAAATTTCAAATTCTTAACAATCCATCATACAGAATCCTGAATCCTGCCACTGCCACCCATATCATATCATCATACAAAAAATAAAATAATAATGAAAAGTACACATTCCTCCGCCGAGTCCCATCCCATCCATTACCTTTTTTAAAGGAAAATATGGCTCAAGTCACGTTCCCCTATAATCATAATCAAACATGGATATCCATCCCGAACAACCAGCGGCGGGGAGATCACATCACATGCAAAAAAACGCTACATACACACACACTCACACACCTCATGTTCATGTTCGCTCGTAGCGTATGAGGAAGATTATTCCCAAATTGAGTCCAATTTATGCAAAGCTTAGCCCCATCTTGGAGGATAAGCATACTTGATTCATACATCAATCAGGAGTTGCGCAAGGTGAAAGGGAGAAGAGAGAGAGAGAGAGAGAGGAGAGAGAGAGAAGAGGCGTAGAAGAGAGTCTTCCGGGTGTATATTTTATTTTTCAAAATACGTGTTCCTCTCCTCCAGGTTGGGGCTTATAATGGAGATTTTTGCTGAATTTAACATTGATTGATATCCCGTTAAATGATTTGAAGATCTATCACGCCCCGATCTACCACCAGTACGTCGTAGTAGTACAACCGGTGGTGGTGGTGGTATGTGCTAAGGTGGTTGTGTTTGTGTGTAGCAATTACCTATTAAATCCTATTTCATCTTCGGATCCCATCTTATGCTCCAGATATTTATGCCTTGGCTTGTTTTTGCTTTCCTCCTCGTAAAATATCTCTCTTCCGCGAAGGTACACATTATCCAACTGTTTAAATGAATTTTTAATGCTAGAATAATACCATATGTGTTCAGCTCCGTAAACAGCCATCCATTTTCCCATGTAAATAAAGTATCCCTTTCAGGATTTTCGAGACGTTGGATTTCTCCATCTTCTTCTTGCCAAGCATTTCTCCTCCTCCGTCAACCATCCAGGTACGTACGTACGTACGTGGAGTGTGTTGTGGAGGAAGAAGGGTAAAGGAATTTTCATATATTGAAATTTTTATGGATTCCATCCTTATATATGCCTAAGTCATTACAAACAACCCATTTTCCACGGGGCTGCTTCCAAGAGATTGATTCTTTTTTTTGTGGGCATTCTATTCTGAAGTACTGTGAGTTTTTTATTACGCAAAAGGTAAAAAAAGCAAGCTGGTAGTGAAATACATAAAAAAATATGCCATATTATCCCTGCCAATACAGAATACAAACTCGTAAAAATAAGGGATAATGGTGGAATCCCGGATTGGGAAAAGTTGTTTTCCGGGATATCCGCCACTACTACTACTACTACTCGTTTTTTGTTCAATGTCATCATCCAAAATGAGACCATTTATGGAGGGAGTGGACTTGTATATATATTTTTTCCGAGTGACCAACACTGTCATAACCATTTCCAAGCATGTTTACGGCTTTTTTTTCTTTCTTCTGTATGCAGAGTTGACAAAAAAAGTCCAAGTCCCAGACCCAGATGGAATTCAGTTTCAACCCTTTTCCGAACGAAAAAAAATCCTATTTCTATTATCCACTTCTTCCAGAGTAGTGCAAAAAGTGCACTTCCCATACCGAGTGGAATTCCGGCTATTTTATTTCCAACTGGAATCCCACAGTTTTTTTTTCTCTCTCTTTCTCTTTCACCAAAGTCAATGGCCAATGGCTAATAACGGAATGTAAAAGGGGATATCATCACCATCAAACCCCAATTTTTCTTCTTTTGTCTACGTCAGTGTTGACTTGGGGTTTAGCCACATCCACATCCTCCGCCTCCTCCTCCAGTTTCGCCCTCGCTGGCTTTTTTCTTCTTTTCGCCATGACCATATTTCGAATTTTTTTCCCATCCTGACAACTGGTAAAAACGCAATGTTGGCAGTGTTTCCGCCTCAACGACGACAGACATTACAGGGATTCTTGAGGGAAAAAATGGAGTTTTTCTCTCTCGACTCTCTGGATTTGGATATATGCTCGATGCGGAGTAACCGAGGAGAAGATCAGGTTCCCGTCATTGACATTCCATTTCCGACAAGAGAGCTATATTTGGAAAGGGAATGACTCGATCTGGTATTTTTCCTTTGTTGTTTGGGTGGAATAAGGTGGACGTGGACAAAAAGGGATGGCACTACTACTGCACTGAACTGTCATGGGAAAACATGTTAGCACTACTCGACTCTTTCAATAAATGTATACGAGCTATACTTACACCGGGTGGCCCACCGGAACCATCAACAAGGATTCTTTTTTTTGTATTATTTACCTGAGAATTCAGATCTGGGAATTAGTACAGCAAGGATTTAAAATGAAAAATAATAATTCTGCGTGACAACATTACTTTCAAATGGAGAAAAAGGAGAAAGTACGTAGTTGGATGAAAAAAAGCATCTTTACTGCGCCCCTCCATAATACCCCATTTTTCCTCCAAATAATCCGACAGTAATGCAAAGGTGGTGGTGGACGTGGTGGTGTGGTTTAGGTTCCACTCGTGGTCTCATTTCTCCCATCCACTTTCTCCCGAAAAAAGTGTATATTATAAGGCAGTTGAAATGTGACTACCTACATGTGAAGCTGAAAGTACGGCATATGCAAACCGTTTCATGATGTAGCAAACAGGATTTTAAAAAAACGGGAAACGAGGGCGGTTCTCCTCCTACATACTTACTTCTATGCGCATAATATGCGATCCTCTCTATAGCAAATAATATTTTCCATTCCGTGAAGTGCTAATAATACACAAAGAATCCCAAGACTCTCATCAGGTTGAATGATCATTACCCACCACCAACCTTTTCCGCCTTTGGATTTACCGTCGCTCGCTCGTACTAAGTTGGAGAATATGTGTGTGTATATTTTTGTGTACACAAACCGAGTCTCTGGGAGAGAGAGAGAGGGTATGAATATGAATGGGAAAATGTATCCGAATTTACATATCCTGTTGCCTACAGTTGGAAAGAAGGAAAGTGGGTTTAGTGATGGAACATGGAAAAGCCGACACACTCCAGCTAACTTGAATGCAAAAAGAAAAAAAAAATATGTGAGTTTGCATGTGTGACTGACTGACTAGGTATATATATGTATGCAAGCAGGTTTCTTTTTTTACAGGTTCCCTTCTTCTTCTTTTTTTATTCCCAGATCCGATTTTCTTTTTTTGAGAAGAGAACACTCTAGTGTGTTGTGCAAAGCTCCCGTTCCGCCACTCGAGCACACCGACACATACACACACACAAACACAACACACAACTGTGAGAGACGAAAAATATTATTATGGAAAGTTGATTCCTCCTACTCATACAACTTCCTGTCTTTCTTTACACCTACTCATGTCAGGGGAGACGGTGCTAAGTGGGATGGTGGTGGTGGAGGTTGATTCTTTATTGGATTTGAGGTGGGTATGTGTATATGCTCCGGCTTTCATGTTAAAGAGGATAATCAATCTTGGTGGAGTATGGTAAAAAAAAGTGACAAATTAGAGTGAGTGCAACTTGTGGAAGAGGGAGTGGAGTATGGGGGAAAATGTGTAGTAGTTTGTGAAAATGCGGATACCAAAATCGGTGGGCCAACTTTGCGAACTGGAGAACACCAAATCTTAAAGTGTGAATGAAAATCGAGCTTTGATTTTGACAAGTTTAGGCATCAGTCAGATTTATGAAAAATCCACCTTACTTAATTTAATTATAGGTCAATTGTGTGTGTAGGTACAAAGCAAAGTAATAAGTTAAGGGCTTGTTTAATATTTAATTATTTTTTTATTTTGATAACCTTGTAATTCACACGGTAAATAATAGACATCGCATCAAATGAATACGCTACACCACTACACTTTTTTTTACAAAGTACATTAAACATGTCACATTTGTTCCAGCATATTATTATTATATATTCGGTATATTATATGGCTTTTGTATACCAAGTTAATCTACATTTATAGTATTTTTTTAAGATTGTAGTATTTATATATATTTTTTGTATTTTATAAAGTAAAAGCCAACACTGCGCATTTTGCGATATTTTTTTTCTTTTTTTTTATACCACCGAACAGCGTAGAGGATCCTAGGGTGCGTGACGACGACAGCATCCCTCTGGAATTTTCAAGCTAACCCTAAAACCTAAACAAAACATTCACATTCACCCAGAGCATCGCATCGCAATTCGCAATCGTAGAGCCACTCATTCCAAAAGCTTCTTTTTTCCTTTTACATATATGTATATTATTGTATATAGATTTTTACACAAACTTGAAATATTTTTATTATTTCTTACAGTTATTGCCTCTGTACAGTATATACACGTGATTTGGATTGCATGCATATTTCTGTGGTTTTTTTATTTAAAAAACCCCACTTTTGATTAGCCAGTATATTTGGGAGAGCACACGTATCAGCACGAGCTTTTCAATTTACAAGATTCATAAAATGTTGTGTGGTTGCCATTTTAAATCTACTTTCTACAAATATTTTGTTTCCCTTGTACGAGAATAAGTTGATTTTAATTTTTATAATGTTTTTAAGATTATTATAACTTTTTATGTGCATCATACAAACTTTTATAATATGCATGTATTTTTTTTAAAGATTTTCAGTTCACCCTGATACTTTTTTAGTACACCTAGAAAAATGTTTGATTGGATAAAAGCTTATTATATATTTTCAAGTACCGCATGATGTATAAAGATATTTTATTATTGTGTTGAAACAGTTGTGCTGCTGTTGATTAAAACTTGCTAAAAATCTATATCCTAAATTCTATAAACTTCTGTTCACTTCCGTCCATCCAGTCAAAATGCTTGTTTCCAATTGGATTGCTTTATTTGGTTTAGTTTTTTCCAAGCAATTCAACTTCTCTAAATTCTTGTCCATCTCATAATATGCATTTGTTAGCAGAAGCAAGCCTCCCAAAAAACCCCGAACACTTTGATCCCCACGTAGTATCTAGTTTAAAAAAATTATTGTACTTCTAGCACTAGCTATTCGTGATGTGTGTTGGTCATGCGTTTTTTTTTATTTTTGCAATTGAAATTGAAACTAACTTTTAAACTAATGGGTTCTTTATGACACGTCAAGGTCGTACTTAAAATATTCACAAGAAAGAGTAGTCAAATTGTGTGGTTTCGCAAATGAAAGACGGATGTCCAATTTTTAGTTTGGTAAACCTTGTTATGCCGAACACATTTAATGGAGCACTTTGAAACCAGAAAAGATTTATGTTTATAACAGGTGCCAGAAAATTTAGCGTAGGTTTGTTGTTTGTGTAGAGGTGTACGTAAATATTTGTTGCCCAACTAACAGTCTGTACAACTGAACTTGCGTCATCGTCGTTTATAACTGTCTCTATCCCGTACTCAAAGTAAAATCACAGTATTTCACAAAGCAAAGTAAGGAAATACAATGAGAATCAGCGTTGACCGTATATATTTTTTTGTCGTATAACTTGATTAATTTCCGAAATTACGAGCCTACTTGTCCTATTCATTTCTAAATCTAGTGGTAATCCAAAGAACATCTTTTTTAGCGCACACTGCTGCACAATATGCCATATAATATAATATTGTTTTTTAGTAATGTACTCCCTAAAATATTATTACGAACCACATCCTAAATTAATTTTACTTTTCCGCGGTACGAAATTAAATTAGTGACAATTATTCGATTTTTGGTATTCCTCCCCTATATAGCCATACGTCTCCCTACGACATCATTGTTTTGCCGTCCATTTTTTTTTACCAAAATCCAATTTGTTGAAATGTTCTCCTTTTTCCACACAGCCAGATTTATATTTTTCGTGATCCAATCCATTCCTCTAGGTTTGTTTCCGGTGAAAATAAACCAGCAACTCAAATCCTCATGTTTACATGCTGGCCACTTGTCCATTGCTAAACGGCAAATGCATGTTTCCCTCTTGCTTCAGGGTAGACACAATCTGGAAAAAAATATCAGAACCAGAAGCTCATGAAAAGCCATTCTCATGCATCCTATATATACCACCACCACCTAAATAAAGTCATTCCTGGATTTCGTGATTTCAATCGGAACCAGATGACAACATTATTGTCCCCTTCCTTTCCGGATAAAAAAAATGTGTAGCACGCGTCCACAAAAGGACTCTCTCGCTCTCTCTCTCTCTCCCTTTTAAAATATATATTTTCAATTCTGCGCTATTTTCTGATTTTTTCCCAGAATCCTATGCAAAGTTTCGAAGGATTTAGCCGAAACGCATTGATTTTTTTCGGAATCTCAGCTCCCCTCATATTTTACAAAATCCGACATCATGGCAAACGATCCAGTAACCACTACATAATTCGGAGAGAAGCTATACCCCGTCCACACAGCTTTTTTCTCCCAAATAATAATATATATAAAAGTTGAGGAGAGAAGGGGAAGGGAATGTCGCAACAAAAAAAATCTCTACTTCAATTTCCAATCTGGTGAAAGCACTAGATTACAGCGTCAATTTCCGGTGTGTGAACAACCAGAGCGGGCACTTTTTTCAAGGATATACAGACATTTTTTCTGCTTGGATGTGGAAAAAGAGAAGTCAAGATGGGCTGTGTATATACGTACCATCACAAAAAAAGAAAGAAAAAAAATGTATAGGTAGTGTGCTATATAAATGTTCTTCCAAGGATTTTCTGGGAGAGAAAAACAGAGGAGAAGGAAAGGATATATATATACAAATAGTAGTAAGTTTCAGGATTTGTTTGGATGAGAGACTCAGACTCTCTCCTGGAAATAAAGAAGTAATGCTTGAATTGACCAACCCAACCGAAAATACACTTTCTCCGCAATCTCTCCCGTGGGCAATTTTTACTGCAGACAAATAATATATATATATTTTTTGGTTCGACTACTCCTCTCTAGTTCGCCGCGGAATGGGAATAAACGGGTGGAACGTGTGGAACAAGAAAAAGAGAAAAGATTAGGTTCGACAAGTAAGGGATGTTTTTTTGTTGAATTTCAATGTGCACGGGATCAACATTTAGTTAAATATCGGCGATAATCAAAATTTCATAAAATTATCGTTGATATAGAATTCAGTTAGATCGCTTGTAAACCATCAATTATAGTCGAGATTCTGAAACCGAGTAATACCAAGTTGCAGCGACTTTGTGTGTTCTTATAGTTTCTTATAGTCCAAGTAAATATACACCATGTTAAACAATTATATTTTTTTTGCAGTTTCAGAATGCAGATTAAGCCCACGGGCTTGTAAGCATGGTTTGTGGTTTGTAATTAGTTGTTGGAATGATGCCCCGAAAATCCCTATCCTTCAATTTTCCTCCTCCATCCAACTCTTCTGGAAGAGGATGATAAGCAGTTCCAGAAATTTCGTCGGAGCTCAACCTATATATTTACTTTTTGTTTTTCCTCTCTTTCTCTCTCCCTCTCTCTCTGGTAAACCCTGCCATAACTTCTGAAATGATAAAGGGCTCTCTTTTTTCTCCATTTTTTACAGATAAAAAACCGGGCGAAGGTTCCACCTTGAGGTTCACTCTTATTCACCAACTTTTGTTGCTCGGTGCGTTGCGTATCAAAATTAACAAATAGACTGTCAGTTCCGATGTTCTCCTACTTGCTTCGTTATATGAATGAGCATGAACAAAAACAAAACTCGAGCTGCCTAGCAAAAAAATCTGTTGAATTCAAACAACTCCCTCTCTTTTCCTCTCTCTCTTCCTCTCCATCCATCTCCCATAAAAAATGAGTGTTCCAGACTGGAGTAATCTCTAGGATATTGGACACTACTACTACTACCTAGCTATAATATATTTAGGTATTTAGCCACTAAACTAGTTTTCCCTAATGGTCCACTGCCTTCTCTCCTCTTCCTCCTCTCTGTTCTGGTTTGATGGTAAACATAAGCAGCTTACGAGTTCGACTAGTTTTGGTCCAGTCGAGATCAAAAGGAAAATGCATGAGTAGGAAAAGTTGGATAAATTGGACATTGTTTAATGACAACCACGTCCTCTTCCTTGTTTTTACCCTAAAAATACACGCAGGGCTACGGGGGTAGTGGATGGGCGAGTATTTTTTGTGTGTTCTGGGAGAGAATCAGATGAGAGAAAAAAAATAATGCTTTGCGGGGAAACGCATCAATGAATTCTGAGAGCTGACAGGGAACTAAATTAGTCTAGCGTGGTACAGTTGTACAGTGAGTTCATTCTGGCCAGAGTTCTTCCACCCAAGAGGTAATAAGGATGATCAAGAAAGAAGCGGAGAGAGAAAGAAGGAAAGAAAAAAAACAGTGTGGACTTTCCACACGACATGAAAGAGGAATGAAGCTTATAAATAAAGAGCCGTAAAAAGAGCAACAGCAAAGTCCACCCAACCGAGCGCGAACCGAGAAAGGAGTTAATCTTACACAGTTCCACTTACACTGCAGTGCTCATCAAAGTTGGAAGGAATCCCTCCCGAAACTCCAACCACTCCACTCGCCACACTAGTAGTAACCACTTGATTATTATTAGTGATGGTGGCAGCAGGCCCATTATTATTCTCCGGGTGGAGGAGAGAGTCATCCACCTGCAGACACTGGGTTTGCGTGGACGCCTCCATCGGCTGAGAGGGGAGGATGGCGGAGTCATACGTGGAGGATGAGGACGACGACGTCGTCGACAGGGAAGATGACGGTGTGCCGCTGCTGCTCTGGAGAAAGGTGTGTCCCCCGTGGAATCCCCCGTTGGGAGAGTGATTGACGGAAGTGGAACACTGGGATTGGGAACACAAGCCGCCCCCGTCCCCAACACCACCGCCACCACCACCACCATTCCCGTTCACTAAGGGTACCTGATACTGATGATGCTGCACGCCACCACCACCGCCAGTACCCCCGTGTCCATCTGTCAAAAAGTTTGTCATTGTGGAAGAGGATTGGGTTGACGTTGGTGGCGGTCCATTATTATCCCCGTGCATTCCGGATGCTGAGGGGATGCCACCCCCGACACAAGCTGAGTGGGACATGGGCATGTTCTCCATTCCGGTCGAGGTGGACACGTCTGTCATGGTGGAGGAGTCTTCAATTCGGTGGTGGTAGTGGTGATTAGTGAGGATCGTGGAAGAGGATGAGGAGGAGGTGGAAGAAGAAAGATCCGTTTGGCAATGAGAGTCTTCCATTAGACTGTCACCCATTAAGGTCCCATTTGGATTGAGTCCATTTGGAATCCCATCCATGCAGTTGTTGACGCTCATGTGTTTCAACTCACGGCTTTCCTGGTAAACACAAAAAAAACAAAACAAAAATTAATGAGGGGATCGGATGTAGCAGAGCAGAGGAGAAAAAAGAAATGGGAAATGCGAGCAGCCTCTACTCTAATTCTTTCTTTCTCTCTTTTTTATCGGCTCCACTGATAGCTTTATTGTGGGCTCGCGAGCTCGAGTGATTCATGAGGAGGAAGTGGCAACAACAATAACAATACAATCTCCAAAGTGGAATTACATGATACAACTCTAAATATTCAAATGGCTTTTTAGGGAGTTGTTGTTATATGCACGCGGCTTGTGTTAACGTTATAACGCGGCGGCGGCGGTGGTGAGTGATGCCCTAATTTTCTCTGGTGTTTTTTGGACCCATCCGGGTAATTACGTTTTCATTACCTTTGCGTCTCGGAATGGATGAGGTTGGGGAGGTGGGTAATGGAGGATTTTGTGGTTTTATTACTTTAATTCCATCCGCGCCGCCACCATTTCAATTTTCAGATGCTAAATAAGTGGGAATATATGTATATAACCAACGGCGGAGGTAGCAGATTTTGTGCTTTCATTCAATCCCCTTTTATTTGCTAATTTACTACGTGTGGCGCTGGATGAAGCTATATAGTTCGGGTCATTTGACAAAAATAAAAATTGGACAGAGGTGTATGCTGTAAAACAAGGATTTTCTTTAGAAATGAATGTAATTTCCGGGAAGGATGATACGTAAATCCCGTCGTCAGCGAGTAGTGTCCAACCGAACTTTATGCAAGTCCCTGAGAATTTCCCGAGGGGAGCGGCCCATCGATCTGGTGGTGAAGAAGGAGAAGGAATGTAATTTTGGGGTGAGAAAAGCGGAGAAGAATCTCAAGGTTAAAATATGCAACTATTTGTGTTTTTCGCCCTATATATAAGTTTTTTTTTTCTTTGCTACACACGTACAAAGAGTATCCATTAATTCGGAGGAGATACTCGGAATACTTGCGAACGCTGTCGACAACCGCCATCAACTTTCTCAGCCTCATTTCCGGTAGCTCACTAGCCTGTTGGGCAATGCTGCTCGCTTTCTCGGTGAATTTTTTGACGAGCTTTTTCGCGTCCTGGGTGTTCACATGAGAGAAATCCTTTTTCGCCATGAAAATCAGGTTTGCGAGGAGGGGAAGCACTTCACAGAGGAGATCCTCGGGTAATTGGTTTATCAGGGTGGCGATGCTGGGGGGAAATGAATGGCAAAATAGTTGGGGAATTTCACAAAAAAAAGTGTAAGCCATATTTATGCAAAACGAAAATGGTTGCGATGATGTTGAAGCTAGTTTTTTGTATTTACTTGAATAAAATCATGTCGTGCTCCTTGGCATTTTGCATTTTGACACAGGGATCCAGCGCCTTGCCCAGATTTTTCAGAGGCTTCTCGAACCCTTTTACGGAAAACAGTTTTCCAAGAAACTGAACGATTTGCTCTTCCAAAGAGTCCAACCATTTTTTCGAGGGGTAAGGTTCGATCGTGCCGTGCATGTGTTTGTGATACATGCGGACAATGTCCAACTCTGGCTCACGGTCGGCACTCATTTTTTTATATATATATTTTGAATAGGGTACAGAACAGGTTAGTATGGTTAGTGTGATGCTTTATTTGAGAAAGTGATGAGCCTGGATTTTGCCTTTTATTTTCTAAACTATAAATCCTATTGAGTTTGTCTAATTGAAAATCCATAGGAACTCTGATCACTGCCACTCTACATGTACCAAACCCTGAAAAAGCACACACGTTAACACTCAATACGACCCTAGCATTTTGACTAATTACAGCAAATCAGAGCGGCGTGTGACATCTATTCCATATGATACTTGCTATTTTATGGGGTAAAATGATAATGACGTCTAACGCATTCACATTGTCGTATCTATATTATTCCACGGTATATTACTGCTTATCATGTTGTCACCATACATATCATTACAACAAATGCTGCGAAATTGTTTCTGGTGGAATAGGAACCCGTGTGGGAACGGGTAGGGTGAGGTGGAGGGTCTGACTGTGGTCACCCAAATCCCGAACTTACCGATTGGTCTCTACTGCTATTTCCAGACGAAGAGTCTGAACTGAGTTGATAAATATTCAGCATGTGGGCAGCCTGAACGTGAACCATCAAGTCCCAAGCTGAGGAAAATGAGTCTTTGCACTGGGAACAGAGGAGAGCTGCGGGTTCCTCGCCTTCTGGAAGCAACAAAGGTCCTTCTATGTAGTTTACTCTAAATGCTACGCCCACTTACGAGACGAACCCCTCCAAAACTATATAAAATCATTCTAACACGCTATATTGCACAGACAACCATTGACAAATCATGAAGAGCTTATTGAAACGGGACTTACTCAGCTTACTACCGTTGAGCAAATGACATTTACAGGTAAACCTCAACTTGCAATACGTCTTCTTGTGTTCTATCAGTTGTTCCACCTCGTTAAAGTGCTCCCGGCAGTTGCCACATATCAAAATGTCCGGAGTGCCTGAAAATACACAGAGGAGGAAAAAGTTTGCCCAATTAAAACCTAAGAACTGACCTGAGTGAGGGTGAGACGGGTTTATAAAAAAATATGGGACAGGTGATTAAAACAGTATATATATATTTTGTATCCCCACACATTCCCGTTTGTCATGCTACTACTCACCCGGGCGCTAAAAGTGCCTTATCAAAAGTATTAAATCAGACGGAGAAACCAACAACTTCTTTTTAGTGCAAAGAAGAAACTTAAGACTCCATCCTTCTTCTTTTATTTTTGCTGAGAAAACACTACATAAACCATCCTCAAATCCTATTTCCTTTTCTAGCCCCCTGCAGATCTCTCAAGGAAATTGCAAAAATCGTTAATCCTCTCCGCTCAAAGTTATTGTTCAACTTTTGACCGTTTAATAATCCTACAAGTCATGTATAAAATAAATAACACGTGGTTCCCCTTCCGTTATTACTCTGCGTCTCGCGGAAAAACTCTCTTGTTGCGATTCTTACCGTCGTCGTCCTCCTCTCGTCCTCGTCATTGCCAAAGTAAATGTTTACGAGGAGTAGTAGTAGTGGTGGTGGAGCAAGAGTTGAGTTTTAGTTTTTGTTGCTCATTTCCCATCTCATTTTTATCTCCTCTACAACATAACCACTTTATTAACAACTTGCCAAAGTTGAGACTTTGGCCATTCCTTCCTCCTCTTCCTCAGAGAGAGAGAGTCAGAGAGAAAAAAAAATCATCATGTAACAAGTTGAATTGTATGCTGTTTTCTGTTGCTGATGTTCTGTGCTGACCATGACCATATACCCCAGCAAAAAAAAAACTTGTCCAAAGAGACTTTTAGCTCATGTGTGTATGTGAAGCTACTACTAAATGTCTAGTCTACCGTTATCACACGATCAAGATTCCTCTCTCGTCATAAAATACCTTCTCGTGTGAGAAAACTCTCGCCTTTTGTTTGCTTCCTAGTTTGGAACCCCCAAAACAACGCTACTACTTATAGACGATATATATACTTATATGTATGTTTCTTCAGAGGTTGGTTTCCCCAAAAAAAAGAAAACCTGGAAGACACGAACGAACCAACCCATATAGTTTTTCTTCTTCTTTTTTTATATTCCCAGACGACTCGTTCTTTTCAGACTCATTTGTTTTATGGGTTGGTTGGTGGCATGGTGGTATGGTGCTGCGAGTTCAGCTAGTGGTCCATAAACGACATGATATTCATTCCAAATAAGGTGCTAGTGATAGCACCACTTGTAAAGCGGAGCTACCATATCATCCTTGTATAATAATAAATATATATATTTCTCTCTTGGAAGCCACTCCGCCACTACTTCTTTCTCCTTCCTTCCTGACAAGGTCTTAGGGGAAGCGTGAAGATCGCACATATTATATGAAAGTGACCTCCTTGCCCATTCCCATCATCATAGTCATCATAACTAACAGGCTGAACGAGAGTGGCAAAGAACAACACTTTTCCGACTGTTAAAACTGCCCTGTCATGTCACTCTATTAGTCTACTCCGTTTTTTTTCTTCTCCTCTTCCTCGTTTAAGAGGGAAGGGGAAAAGCTTTTAGGGAAGTGTTCCGTGTCGTCGGGAATGGAACCACCACAAAAGTGAAGGAGCATAGATAGTGGAGTGTAGTCCACCACCAGTTCCATCAAAAGATCCAAAAATGTGTGTTCCATTTGAGATGTCAATGGAGGCGAAGGAGGAGGAGGAGGAAGAGGACTATATGGTACTACTGGTTTTAGTAGGGATGTTATTATTACAGGACAAATTTTTCTGTGTTTTGTTTTTTTCAGAGGATGATGTCGAAAATACCACTTACTGTAAGTTTTTAGGTCTGTTAGAGACGCAGCACTGGTGTTATTTGGGTGAGACTTTGGAGATGGAGCTTTCACAGTGGGACGAGTGGCTGCAGGCCCATGGATCCTCGGTCTTTTCATGGGGGGAACTAGTCTCGGTCCGGGTAACCCGACTTGTGCATAGTAGCTGCGGTAAAGAGACTCAAGCTGCACTTTGAGACTGTTACATAACACATATCACACAACAATCCCAAAACATCACCGTCAGAGTCACCGAAAGAGTCAGAATTATTATTTAGAGTATATGAATATTATCATGTGATTCAATAATTTGATTTTTAACAAGGAAAATAAGCAAATTATTGGCTTCTTAGAGATAAGTAAATATAAGCAGTGAAAGGAATAACTGAAGCGGAATAAACACGACATAATATATCTAGATATAAACAATGTTGATAGCATTTTAGACATTTGAAAGATTTTGACGTTAACTAAAATATAGGTTTTATACAGGTACGGTGTATTGCTTATAGGTGGGTTTTCCTTGTCTCGAGTAAGATGGAAATAAACTGTATAAAGAGTTGGCGAAGATATGATATAATATACCTATATGAATATTGCATTTCATACTCATTTCAAACGTCTAATGAGGCATGCCAAGAATGCATAAATTGACACACTGGGATGTTCCCACTGTCACAGGATGTCAGGCCCAGTTTTAAGCCAAAATATATATGTTGTGCTCACACCACGGTCCAAAACCAAAAAATCCTGTTCCGCCTTTAAATCCTCATTAACTCAAATCTTTCGTCCTTCATCCCTGTCACACAGCACAGCCTCGACTCGCTCTCTCCCAATCCCACACATTCCCATTTATCCAGGATGTTTTTCAAAAGAATCCCGTCCATAAAGTCCCTGCTCCTCACATAATCCGTCAAAATCTCAGTTTTAAAACCAGCAAGCAAGCATCTAATCATAAATATCTACTCAAAAGTGAATTTCCACTCCAGAATCATTCACTCATTCATTCATTTCTCAATCATTCCCTGCTTTTATGAACTCATTCCCTCCACAAGTTTGCAATTAGAACGTAAAATGGTCCTCTGAATCCCCTCATAAAAACATTATTAACGGGTTTCCAGCCAGTCGCTCTGGTCGAGTATGATTATGACGAATTAAATGAAGAGATTAAAAGGGAAAATTTATGAGAGACGGACCACGGACCGGTATATACTGTATTCACCACGGCCGGAAGCCCATTATATATTTTCTCTCAACTCCTCTCCACATTGCTTTCCTGACCATTAAATTTACTTCCCTGTAGGGGAATTCAGCCAAGAGTGGCCATTTCAGCATCATCACCATCACCACCACCACGAACCACGAACCACCGTTGTCCACATCCCCATATAGCGCTCCGCTGCTGCTGCTTGTGTTGTGTGATGGAATGATATTTTAACTGTTTTTCCCCCTCCATGCCGCCCATTTCGTAATGACTAAAAAGGAGATGAAACGCCTCTTTCGTTAAGGACAAGTCATATTTTAAAGTATTTTTTACCCTAAGACACAACACATTTCATGGCCGAATAAATATGCCCCTTGTGGATTCCTCGGGATGGAGTGTTACTAGTACTACTCGCGGTCGTGGTGGCTGTGCGAAGCAAGCTCGACTCCTATTTGATTTGCGTGTAGTCCGTCTCTTTCTCTCTCCCTCTCTCGCCCTCTCAAACTCTTCCAAGAAAGTGTAGAGCTGTCCATAAAACGAAATGCGTTTTCTTTATGGAGAAACCGCAGTATTATAATTTTGCCTAGCCGAAAATGGATTTTCATCCCGATCCATTCAGAGCTCACAATCATAATAACAATAATACTTTATTGACCATTATCATTCCAAAAGTTTTATAGCCACACACATGGACTGACTGGCTGGCTGGCTGAGAGAGGGTATGCACACACACACAACACACCGGGACTCTCCAAAGTGGAAAATTATGGTGGAGACATGGGTTTACTGGATAGTTGATATTTATTTTTGGGGAAAACCAGAACTCGCTAATGAACCCACACGGATATTATGGCTCAATACTTTCCTGGCTCATCAGCAATTTTAGCATATTTTCGTAATTCGACACCGGCGTGATATAACACGCGTCAACTGGGTTTATGTGAAAATGGGTGAAGCTGGAGTGGAGATATGGGTTTGGTAGCGCACAACACATTATATTATTAACATGATGTAATAATTTGGATTTGTATGTTTTGTTGTAATATAGTTTTAAACCAATGACTTATCACTTACATCAAACAAACAGTCCTGAATCTGTAATGTTCACTGTACTGAAGTATTTGACATAAGATATTGTCGACGTTGAAACAAGCAAACCTTTCCAGACATTCTCCCTGCTCCTCAAACCCAATTACGCAACAACAACAACCTTTTTTTTCGCGACAGCTTTTATGTCTCCACACCAGCGAGACAAAAAAATGCAATTACAAAGCACACACTTAATATCCCATATCTCCCATAATTATGCCTCCTCCTCTTCACAACCTCAACCCTCTCACTCACGCCATTATTCCCATTCATTCATTCTCGTTCAACATAACTCCTTTCCACTGCATACATTCCATGTTTTTCTGGTTTGTTTTGACGGCACCTTCCCCCACGACCAACGGCTGCGAGGTCGTTAAAAGGTTAACTAATAGTAAGTGCGTTATTTTATTTTTCAGCTCTCTCGTCCCAGCATAGAGCTGCTGTGGTGTGGCTGCGGTTGTACACGCAACGCGAGAGAAAAATTAGAAAAAATCAATCATTCCCACTTAGTCAGCCGACGAGCCCTGTCACCTTTACAAAATAAAAATAAAAAGAACGAAATTCCGGAAGAGCCCCAATGGCCACAGTAATCCTTCCTCTGAATGGATTTTTATCCTCATTTCCTTAAAAAACTGCAGGAGTGCGAGAAAGCCAAAGCACGCGGCTCGGCTGGCCTGGCAGCAGGAGCATTATTCCCCTGCCAATAATACCTCGGCTCTCTCTCCGGTGCTCTCTCTACAGCTGGCAACACTTGTTCCAACGTGATACCTCGTTAAAAACGTTTCCTTTGAAGCGAGCCCTCAACCTCGATTGAAAAATGGCTCACGTTGAGCTCCTCAAATTGTTCATCGAGGAGGAGTAGTAGGTATGTGTAGTCCTAAACACCATGTCATTTCCTGTGCTGATGCATGATCATTCGAGAGAGAGAGAGTTTTTAGAGTTTTTTTTTCTCGAATTTGTCGAACCGATATATACAGACAATGTGTGTGCATGTGCACACACACTCGGATGGATAGTCTATTTTAGTCATGTTCTGTCGATCCGCGCGCTATTACGCCTTGCTGCTGCTATTTGGATGACATCCACGTAGCCAGATAACCACATATGAGCAACCAAAATAGCCAACTGGTTTAGCCACACGGGATCCTCGCTGTGTAGCCCATTAACTGCGCCAGTTGACGACCCTCTCTCTCTCCAAAGAGTTTCCAACTTCCAATCCAAACCAACTACAAAGGGAAATGTTTTTAGCAACAATATGTATGCATTCCGCGCGCACAGAGCACTCGACTCTCTCTGTTTAAAAAAAAAGTCTGCCTGAAATGAGTTTTGAAATAAAGGGTTTTGTGTTTTTTGTCTCCTCGCTTTGTGTTTATTTTTTTATTTTTTGTTTTTTCTCATGTCATACGGAATATGACGGGTGAAAGTGGTGCAATGGCAAAGAGTGGAGTGGAATGGATGGAGACGCCTACACAAGCATTCCGCTAATTTGTTTAAATCTTATAAATAAACAGAACTCCTTATGAGTCATGGATGGGGAGAGCGAACAAAGGGAAAGATTTTTTGGAGTTGATAAGAAAATTACACTTTTCATGGTTCAAAGATTGACTTTAATGATCATCAAGAAAACTGTTGGAGAAACCTAAAAGCATATCTAAATATATATATATTATGTTATTTACTGAGTTACTCGGAAAAATATGGAGACGCGCCGGTTGGCTTGTTGTCGTTTCCTTGTTGTCTGCAGACAGACTTATTTTTTTTACTCAATGTGTATCTTAATGACCTATTACAAGATGAAAAGTAATGATTGTTATTTTTCAAAGTGTGAAAACCCTGTGCTCCTAAAAGGATTGTCGACTCGACTGACTCTGACTACTAGAGAGGTTTCAGTTTTTTTTCCTTCTTCTCAGCTCCTCGTAATGTTTTGGGAAATGGATGCTATGTCATGTTTATTTTGAGAAATAAAAGAGATCCCATTCACAAGAGTCGCTCGTGATGATGGGCAAGTTAATGAGAGCTCGTCTGGCGGAGGTTAGGTGCTCTCTCACTACTTGAAACTAATTCTCCTTTTATTGATGGTAAGCCCTCCATTTAGAAAAAAACAATGATGATTTACTAGTATAACGCACGTGAAGGGGCTTTCATTAAAAAAAGAAACAAGCGAAACGAAAAAAAAATAGCCGACAAAGTTTTTTCTCCCTTGTTTTCACCGTACCAATAATTGTATTTGCTCAAGGAGCACTTCAAAGCGAGAGAGTAGAAAGAAAAAACTGGAAAAAAATGTCATAGAATAAAAGAGACTTTATTTTAAAAGCAAAGTTCTTAAAATAGTTATGTTTTAGTAGAAAAAAGCAAAAGATTTTCTTTTTTCCAAAAGTTTTTGTTTTTTGAAAAAAAAACCTTGACTCATTCGTTTGACGACTTGGTGATGTTTTCGGTGGCTTTTTATGAAAATTTTGGCAACACTTTCTTCAAATCAAAAAATCAACTTGAAAAAATTCAAAACAAGTTGACAAAATGAGAGAAGGAATATATAAAAAAGGAAACCAAAAAAAAGTAAAATCGTTTTGGAAATGTTTTGAAAAAACACGAGGTTTGTTTTTTACTGGTAAACGAAAATTGAATAATGATTGTATCATATAATATATGAGTAATAATAATAAAACTGAAACAAGATCATATATGCATGACAAACGAGAGTAAAATCATAATATGAAGCATGAAACGAAAATTTGAAGAAAGTGCTAGTTGATTACGTAAATAAATAAGTTAACTAGATTATAAAATGAAACAATCATAAAAGGTGTCACACGTACCTATCGTAGTAGTAATCCCTGAAAGTAAACAAAAAAATTATAGTCAGTATTTTTGAATGATTATGACGTCCACAATTTTTACTAAATACACACTGTTTATAGAAAATTTACAGATACAATGTTCGACATTGGGGGACGTGGAATTGGACAAATTGGACTAGTTAGACTTACATGTCTCTGTTTCACCTCTTCGTATTTTCTTTTAAAAACCTAATATTTTTGTGTTATTAGTTATTAGCCTAAAAACCTCTTGTACTAGCACTCTTTGCTGACTGATATATTGCTCAAATGCTATTTTTCTTGTTCGTCTTCAGCTTTTTCCCTTTTCCCACTAAACTTCATGCCCCATTCATTTTCCGATCCGATATAAAACAGAATCCGCTCTTTAAATTGCCTTTTTGTTTTGTTTGGACAACCAGTCTGTTTCCCACTTGGGAAGTGATACGCAACTCTTAAAAAAAACCACTACTCCTGCTATACACTCTTTTTTGTTCGTTTCGTTTCCGAAGCTTCCGACGTTTGATCTAGAACTTCACACTTGACTTGATAAGTTGGAGTGACTTTGAAACGTTTGAGCCTCGAGGCTCCTTTACAAATTATGACAAGCCTGCCACTTTCCCGATTTTCTATCTCAAGAGCCTTTTCACTTTTTGTGAGCTGAGGATGATGATGATGATGACGCAACTCTAATGTAATTATTTTGAGGCTCTTACAAAGAAAAAAAGAGAGATTCTTGAAGACGACTACTACTACTACCTCTTCCTCTACTCTTTCTCCACATCAACTCAATTCCGGAGAGCCATTTGATTTTCCTCCCCGAAAAAAGCACCAGTTACACGAGAAAACGAGTCTCATTCTCATTCTGTGTTGAAGAGAGAGACCCTTTCCTTGCATATAAATGATTAATTTAAGTAAAAAAAAGAAAGAAGAAGAAATCAGCGTACGTACCAGTCGGTCTGCCCGGCTTTCGCAATGTTTGCTCGTTTCCGGCCCGTCTGGTGAGACTTTGGCTCTGCTACCATGTTCACATCTGAAAAATTAGAAAGATAAAATATTGGCATTTTTTATACTGAGAGATTTACATAAAGTCAAATTAGGGAAGGATATCCGCACGTTGAAATAATCGAGAAGAATTCAATTGAATTCATCTTGTTCAATTCTTTTTGCGGTTGGTATTCGCTGGCTCATCAATTAAATATTTGCACTCGTGACGTGTGTGTCTGTGTGTTCATGTTCTGCTGTCCCGACATTTTCCCTCCTGTTCTTAATTAAATTGACATCCATCCTACTCAAAATATCATCCCGGTGGCCCAATATATATATATATCCCTTTTTTGATTACGGGGTAATAAACCGCTTGAAAAAACTGGATTTTTTGTTCGGAAAATGGCCACCTCACCGGAAAAATCTGCTTTTTTTGGCTAACATTTAATCCGGAATAGTTATTAGGACTATTACCATTGGCCACGTGGCATGTGTGGCATAAAAGACTGTAGTTTAAAAGGGTTACATTAGCCCGTCCTGATCGAATGTTAGGTAAAAGGAGAAAGGAGAAAGGAAGAAGAAAAAGAAGGAGTTTTTGGAGAGTGTATTGAGTTTCATGGAAAAGCCATGAGGATGAAGCACTTTCATGAATTTTTATGCGTCCCATTCTCCCCCCTTTTCTCTTTCCGCCACCACCGCCACCGTCGACTCCAGTCCGGTTTGATGAAATCTAAAAGACAGCTGGTGAATAAAAATGTGGCTCATATTGGGAACAAAAAAAATAGTAGTAGTAGTAGTAGTAGTAGTAGCGGAGAACTTCTTGCCGAAACTTCTTGCAAGTTCATAAAAATCGGATAGTCTTCTTGAGGGTAATATTAAGGGAAGATGGAGGATTAAACTCGATATTTTAGTTAATGGAGTACGGCTGGCTGATTCTCTCTCTCTTCTCCTTGACATTGTACTCAAAATCAAACGTGAGCAATAAGAAAGAGAATGGGGAAAAGGGTATAGTGCTTTTGTCAAAGTAGGTGGTTGTAGTTAGTTCTCTCTTTCTTCTTAATTGGGTTTGAGTTTTGAGTCATGTCACGTTATAACTTTTTGAGATATTACGTCAAAAATGATATATTTTTTACTAAAAAAGTTTTGTTTTCTCCATATTTTCACTTTTAATGCACAAATATTTTGTTTGGGGTGCACATATTGATACGTCACGTCACACGCTCACGCACAAAGTGTGTATGTGTGTAATGTATATGCACTGCACCTCCACTGCATAACTAATTCGGGTATCAATACCCCAGCCGATTATTGTTTTTTCCTCTAAAAAGCTTCTTTCTGGTTAGGTTAGGGAAAAAACTGATTAATAATTCAAGGTGAGCATATTTCGAGCCTAATTTTGGATGCAAACCACGTTGCAGAATGAACGTTCAGGCATGTTTTTTTTTGGAAAACTGGCTGGAGAATTCCTTGGAAAAGTAGCTAAATGGATCGTTTTCTTTTTGGGGAAAAAATAAAGAGGTGGTGGTGGAGGTGGTGGGGAGGAGGAGGTGGTGCATGGCCATAAAGATTATGAAAATACTATAGCTCCCCCGGTTTTTTTTCTTTCTCCTCTTCGCGCAGTGGCTAACAATTCCCGTATCGCCAAACAAGAAATATCTCCACTCAAGTGGAAACTTTGGAGATAAAAGGAGCCAACCAACAAAAACGCATAATTCAGGCGAAAAAGTATACACAACGAGATCATTATGGGGGATACTAGAAAAAATGAAAAAAAAAATGCAACAACCAGAAAAACCTACGGTACGCTAACGCTCATAACAACATAATAACGCTCATATATACAATACAAGTCCTCCTATCAGAGAAAATCTCTACTTTCCCCATTTCAACTAGTGCTATGTTTCCACTTGATGGAGCCCCTTTTCAGCGTGGGATGTGCACACCGTGAAAATGTAAATGCAGCAATACGAACAGAAAAAAAATAAGTGAGAAAGGGAAAACCCGTTTTTTTTTCTCCTCTTCCTCTTCTTTTTCGGCAACGGCTCCGTCCGTACCTCATAATATTTTTGGTGGCATGAACAACTGATTTATTATAACTTTTCCCGTTGGCTCTCTCAATTCGCATGGCTGGGCTCAAACTCAAAAGTTGGGGTGGTGGTGGATGGTGGAGCTGGGGAGATCCAGCTTAGAATATTTATTTTCCTTTTTTTGTGCTCCAGCCACTTTTGATAACTTTCACTTTTTTCTCGGAATATCAAACAGGGAAAAGTTATGCATGAAAAGTGTGATTTGGACGGGCTTCCCTCTGTCCCGCTCTCTCTCTCTCTCTCGAAAAGGAGGGGGGTCCTCTTTCTGAGCTGTTTAGGCTGCTAACTTTATCAGAGTTTTCCCTTTTGTTGGAAATTAAATCAGGAAATCAGACTTTGGAAAGGGGTATTTCCTTTGTATAATGAAGTTCCATTTTGGAACTGTTTCCGGTTGAGAATAAAAATAATACTAATATAAAAGTGAAAATCCTTAAAGACGGCATGTGAAAATAAGACATTTTAAACTACTATTATGTTTTCTCAATTATGTTTTTCTTAAATATCAAGACTAGGTAAAACGCATCTACTAAGCTAGTTTACGTACGTTATTTCAATAATTAAATTAGTGGCATTTAATTTCAACATCATTTTGAAAAGGCACACGACCTTTGTTTCTTCATCTGGCCCCTGCCTGCCTCACATGAACTCCCATCCCATCAAAAATACAAACCACCTTGTCAACCTCTTTTTGACAGATTGCGTGCGTCAAAACAAGTCCATTATGGATATCCCTGAGAAACGCGAAAAGTTGTGGAACCTCTGCTCACGACATGGCTCTAATAGTCGTATATTACCACCCGTGGAAATCCATAAAAGGGAAAATAACCGTCGTGAGTTACACACACTCTCTCTACCTCCACATGAGTTTTCCCCCTTGTTATGTCACTTTCCAACCACTGTCACATTTTCCTCCTCCTCTGCTGTGGAGGAGGCCAACAAAGTTGTAAAAAATCCTGATTCACGCATGACGACAAAATAATCATTTTCTAAGCATTTCTGGGAACCCTCTATCCCAATCTCCCAACTCAGCCAGTAAAGCTTGCTTTTATTCCATCTGCTTTCTTCCGCGCTAATATTCCCCGTTCATTTCATGGGAACCCAGAAGAACCAGAACCGAACGCTCGAAAACAAGTGTACACAATAAAATTAACTCTGAAACTGAGATTTTCCAGGTTATTCTCCCATGACGGTGTGGTGGTGGTGGTACTGGTGCTGGTCGTGAGCTTCGCTTTGGCAAAATCAAAAAAGACATTCAAATCCACAAAAAAGGGAAAAGAGGGAGCTATATAATTCCTATTATCCTACTATATACATTTCCACAGACTTTTAGAGGAGAAAACGGGTCTAACCCACGCCATAATGCCACGCCATGCCATGCCATGCCAATTTTCCACAAGAAATTTATTCCCTTTCAGACAAATACCTAGAAATTGGAAGCCAAGTTGTATATGCTTCACTGGTCCTCCTCGCCGCCCTGCTCCTGCTCCTTCCTATGGCTCTATTCTGGAAAGGGTATAATAATGCAACTTTCACCACTGCCGCCGCTGCCGCCGCCGTGAATTGCACAACATATAATCCCAGCAGAAATAATAATATTGCATGAAGTCTAATAAATCTGTTGTGTATATTGGTTAGCCTTCCAGAAACTCTTCATGAATTGAATAATGTGCCGTGTGTTAGTCATTCAGAGGAACAGGAGAAGGAGAAAGAGAAGAAAAAAGAAGAGAAGTTTTGATCCAGTAGTACAACATTATTTTCTAAGGTCTCTCTCTCTCTTTATTTTCTCTCTCAGAGTTCGCGAAACACTCTTTTTTTACCTCCCCGTTTTATTGCCGTAATTCAATCCGTGAATGGATTGGAAAAAGGAGAGTCTTTTTCGAAGCCGAAAAACTGTACGGCTTGATATTGGAAGAGGATGCATGCATGGTGGCTGGCGGTGATGGTGGTTGTACGATGGAGGAAAAAGAAACAATATTTTTTACCTCGGGAGAAACCCGACAAAACATGAACATGCCTAGTTATATGTTGGTTGTTGGTTCGTGTCTGGAGGCAGTAACGGTGACAAGGTAAATACAAAATGGATTAGTGAGTCAAGTGTCTTGACTTTTTTTTCTGGGGGAGGTGGATGGAGGTACACAATAAAGGACAATGTAAGTGACCCTAAGGTATACACAAGAAAAAACGCAGGAGGAGGAAAAAAAAGTGTGTGTGTGTGTGCTCTTACGTATATTTTATATATATTCCTTGAAAAAATGTACACAATTTTTTGGTTAAACTCCTTCTTTTTTTTGGAAGCTTGGATATTTTTTTTGCATTGAAGAAGCTACGTTTCTTGTTATTTGGGCCATTTTACGATTCCACGAATTTATAGCGGTTGTATTGATTACCAACAATTTCCGAAGGTCCGAAGAAATGTCTTCGTTCGTCGCAGCAAGAATAAGAAGAAGAAAAGTGGTATAGGGAAAACCAACTTTGGAATATTTAGGCTAAACCTGTCACATTGCCCTCTGGTCGGAGCATCAGCAGCAGCAGCAGCGCAGCGGAGCCGAGTCTCGTTTTTCGGGGAAAAAAAGTTTTTTTGGGTGATTGCTGAGCCAAAGCATCCAATGTTCCAACTTTTTTTTGTCAACTGTTTATCCTTCCTTCTTCTTACGGTTTCATTTATCGCGGGAGAGTAAATGGGCTATAAATTGGGGCTTCATTTTCTAATCTATAATTCATTCCGGAAAATGGGGTCCTACTTGCAAAGCCCCAACTCCAAAAGCTTTCTCGGAGGACGAGGACGAGGACCAAAGTACCCATGTTTATTTCTTGTTTGCCAGCGAAAAACAAGACAATTATCGACTATGTAAACATATTCCAGACCTTTTTTCTTCCCATCCGGTATTTTGGGGGGAGGGAGGGGGGGGGTGTAAAGAGTAATTTCGAAAAGTTGGAAGAGGAATGGAGAAAGTTGTTGGAATTATATATACCTATATCTGGGAATAAATCAGAGGACTAAATAGTCGCAAGTTTTCACAGGGGAAATTATTAGTGTTGAGGAAAATGCATTGACTTTGCGCCAAAAGTTGCGGAGCGGTGGTGTAATTTTGGTGGATTGGGTGCCAGCAAGCAGGTGGTGGTGGGGAGGGGGGGTTTAATGAATGTCGAACGAAAAAAAGTGTCTTTTTTTATACTTACCCAAGGTTTGACCCCATAGTAGCCGGGCGTCTTCGCCTAAACACGCGCTTCGGGCGTCGAAGGGGTTGGTGAACTGAATGAATGCGTATCCTTTATGCATTGAAATGCCTGAAAAGAGACAAGAAGAAAAAAAGACAATAGGATTATACAGTTTAGATTTTTTGGAAAGATTAAATTGTTTTTGGTTCTTTTGTAAATAAGAAAATGACCTTAATCTTCGTGTGCTGTTTTTTTTAAATACGTCTTGTTACTCAACAACACACTTGCTCATCTACAAAATATCTTGAATTTAGGTCGATTCTCCTAATTTCCTTCCAACCGAACGGAAAGTGAATGTGGAAATAAGAAACAAGAAGAGTTGTTCCAACAACATCACTATTTACATACAGTCATATAGTCAGACTGCTCACAAACTACAAAATGTGATTTGTGCAAAGATGAACAAAAAAATCTTTTTAAAGTATCTTCCAATCTATTTGTAATCTAGTGCCAAACCAAATAAACTGCCAACTTTCGATACGTTTAGCCATCTCGGAGTAGTGCTGCATACCTACGCGAGTCTAGTCTATAGGCATATATATTTCCGAAATGACGAATTCCATCGAGTTTGTCTTGTTTTCGTCTCCTCGCTCAAAATGAAATTGAGCTAATGACTCGAAACGGCCAAGTGTTCAGGAATTCGTTTTTCGTCAATTTACAAATTACATCGTCCTTACAATATGCATGACTAACATATCTGACCAGGTAAATTATTGGAAGGCGAGAATAAAAACTTTTTTGCGACACCATACCTTTGCATTATTTCACTCCCCCGGCCTATCATATCATTTCAAATAAACATTTTTATTCCCCCGAAACAACAACTTTAACTGCCTCCATATCCGTCAATTTCGTGTCTAAAAACGTTCCTCGAGGGAAACCCCTCCCTTCCCCATATAATGGCATCGTTTATTTTTCCCTCCCGGTGTATCTGTATAATATATCCCTCCAAATAAGCTATTCAGAATTGAGCAGAGCACACCACGGCACTCGCTCCTCTCTTCTCTCCCATTTTGGATGGGGGAAATCATGAATATGTAAAAAAAACTATTCTTGAGAAGCAAGCGTATATATATACGTGTACGTAGTAACGCACCAAAAACGTGATACTTTTTTATACCATGTTTAGTTTAGTTGGACGCATATCATGATGATGATGATGACTCCTGATCCTTTTTGATGTGAGACACTTTAAATGGGATTCGGTTCTCAACCATGACTTATAAATAATGTAGAGAGGTGATACTAAGAGAGGAGGAGGTGGAAGCTCAGCTACGAGACATTTTCGTCTTGAATAGAGAGAACCGTGTATATATTTCTCCCACAATTATTCTTCTTCCTTATTCTCTTTCTCCATCCAGCAGCACCACTCGCCCGTCGTAATACTCATTTTATTCCCATTAAGTATTCTCAAGTCTTTTTCGGGCGAATTTGGATGGAGCTGTTTTGAATAGAGGAAAAAGAAAGTCTTCACTTCTCTCGGTCTATCTTATTATACGATACATCTGTAAGAAATATCTTTCTCCTTCTTCGACCTGCTGACTCCTTCATTACCCCTGGATGCACACGAGCTCTTTCCCTGATTGAAGTTGAGCACTGTCCTCCAGATTTAAAAAAAAATGTGGTGGTCCATAATGGACAAATGGAGACAGGTGAGCAGGGGCGGTTCTGTCATTTTTTTTTCTTCTTAAAAAACGTGTGGAGTAGTGTTTGTGAGCCCAACATCAACCGGTTCTATTCATCAGAAATAGCGAGAAAGGTCTCTCTTTTTCTGTATCTTGATATATGTATTTTTTTGCCGGATGTGTTCGCACGCTCTGTTTGGCTTCGTGTCCTAATGGCTGTTCCACTTTGTCGACATTTTGGAAACAGCTTTCCTCCTTCCTCCTTGTCGTCCCAAAGATCAATTAAGGATTAGAGAGAGGAGACACTGGGTGTAATTAAAAAGTAATAGGTGTTTTCCCCCGTGTTTGGAGTCGCACATATGGTTTCAGGCTTTTTCTCATAAAAAATATTTTTATGACAGTTCCAATCCTCTTGTGTGTAACATGTGTGTGTTGTTGTTTCTTGTTCCAAGAAAACGACAAAATTATTCCTCTCGAGTTATCAATAGCTCAAGAGAAGAAAAAAACGTTGCTCTGTTGCTCTGTTTATATATTATTTTAGTTTTCTTTTTCATATTTTTCCAACTCTGTCCGTCCGCCGCCGACAGATGAGAAATGGTGACATAACGAGATTCACACTTGTTCCGGTAATTATTCAAAATATCTTTGACAGCTACTTAATTAGAGCTATTTATAATAACATTGGTGGGGAAAAGAAAAAGCTGCAAGGCTGGGAAAGTATTTATGTACAACTTAATTAAGAATGCAGAGGGGAGAGTCTGGCTCCTTTCAAGTTTCAAAGTTGTACACAAAGTGTGTTGCGGATCTTGTTCCAAATTTTGAAACGATTTCAAAGAAGAAGAAAAAAACGAAACCAGCATCAGCACCCACACCATCTCTTCATTTATCTTTTTTGAGAGCAGAGGAAAGAAGAGGAAAAAAAGTTGTGCTTAAAGGATGAGAGCACGTCGTCAACAATTTTTTTTGCCACTTCAAACTGTAAAGCATGCTTTACTTCATACTTGGAATAATAACAAGTTGGGAGAAGAAAAAGTTTTCTTTTTGCTGAAAATGAGCTGGCATCTTGAAACTTGCAAGTGGAGGGGAGAACAAGTTGTAAATCATTTTTCGCAAAAAGGCTTAAACACGGAAAATGTAGTTTTAAGCGGAGTGGAGAGAGTGTGTGTTTAGCATGGAAAATGCTGGACCGAATTTGGATAGAAAATTTTCTCTTAAAAACAATTTTTTTTTGACAATTTGAGGTTTAGGTTTGAAACATAAAGGAACAATATGCTTTACAAGAGTAAATACTTAATTAGGATCAAAGTACCAATGAGTTGCTTGTAATTTGAGTTAAATTAAAACGTCGATCAGAAATATTTTTGGCTACATCAGGCTTACGAACGAAACAGGTTTCTTGTAGCGGTGTTGTTTTGATTCGAAAATTAGAGATTTGCCAATGCTGAATAGCTTGGCTTTCCGGGTCCAGAGGAAATGCCCAAAAATCTGTTTTCCAGGTTGACGGAAACCCTGCCCCCGTGCATCCAACCGGATAACCATGTATTAAAGCCACGACATATGCGTACATTTTTTCCAAAACGTCACCAACGAATTCCCTGATTTTTTATATTTTCCACTCTGACTCCGCAGAATAATTCTCCGGGAACCATATTTTCTCTTCAGGATTTAACCCCTTTTCCGTCCTGGACCAACTGGCAGGGCCAACCTCATTTTGGATATATTAAGCTCCTGGGTTATCTCTGAGTCGAGAGAGCGGGGTTCCAAGTGGATTAAAATCAATCCAGAGAATGGTAAAAAGTTGAGGGAGAGAGAGTACACAAATTCTCCCGGATTTTTCGCACAAGGGAACATGTCAGCCCGAGTTTGCTCGTAAATCACACGTTTTTTTTTACCTGGTTGATCCCCCAAGAATCCAATTCGATCTCGG